>CATKHJ010664346.1:0-10534 GCA_949750685.1 Vernicia montana | reverse complement strand
AGTGAAAGCCCTTGTCATCACACAATGTATCTTGAAATCCAATTAATCTGCAATCGTATAAAGCTGCCATACTACCACCAAGTCTTAGAGCAAGTGCTTGGGCTCCTGGAGTTTTCCCGTCTGGTCTGGGTGCAGTATTCTGATGCAACAACAAATTCATATGTTATAATAATGTTCCATATAAGAACCATAATTAGAAGAGAATCAATAAAAAAATTATAAAACTAGAAATAATATGAATTGACCTTAATAATTAGATTACTTCCCACAAAAAATTCTGACTCTACTTGTAATGTTGCGCTATACACAGTTCCATATTCATTAGCAGTACCACCAAATTGCAACGTTGCCTTCTCAGGTGGTCCGACAAATGAAACAAAAGGCTTATCTCTTTCAATGGTAACTTTCTCAGTATAAGTTCCAGGTCCAATATCCACAATAACGCGTTGTGTATTTTTTGCTGGGATGATCTTAACAACATCTGTTATAGTCTTGAATTCTCCACTTCCATCTTGTCTTACCTTAATAGTTTTAGGTGTGGCTTCAGCTGCTTCAAGGTCAGGATTTAAGGTGCCCTTACGATCTGCTAATGGCTTGATGTTTGTATCAAACCAACCTTGTAATTTAGATTCTGCTTCTGGGATTGGTGTTTCATCATCAGATTTAACAATGATGGATGCAAAAACAATTACATGGATGACAAAGACAAAGAGAGTAAGGTGTTTATCCATTATGTGATGATTGAACTTGTAGTTTGTTAATATGTTGCCTTTCGATTCTCATAAAAAGGATTAAAATTTATAAGGCACCAAGTAAGAGAACATTTTAAAACATATGAGATTTACAAAGTTTCTCGCACTCTCTTGCTTCTCGTTTGTGGCATTTAGAGAGTTTTTAGTAATCCTTTATTTGTAATATGTGGTTGTATTTTTATTTGGCACATATTTTTTTTTTACCTTTTTTATGATTTTTTATATTTGAAACAAACATCGCAAAATTTTTTTTGGTATATATTAGTCATATGGCAAACTAAATCAATCATAAATGTTGCTCGACTAATTTTATAGTGGTGTATACTTAGTTCTTTTTCATATTATAAAATCTTAAATTAGGATGATAAAATTATTCATTCTTGAATCATTTATCTAAAAATTTAATCTATCTAACATTTTATGAAATGAGTTAGAGAACTAAATGATTTTCTCATTTTCATAATTTTTTTTTATTTTCTCTTACTAGTTAAGTTTAATTTTTCAAGAATTAAATTTAATCAGACTTAATTCTTACTCAAATTACATAAGTACCTTTATAATTTATATCCTAGTCTATAATAACTCTATTATTATTAATTATTTTTTAAATAAAATAATGATAATTAAGAAAATAAAATAAATTGAATTCATTATTGATTCAGGGTGCAAAAGTCTTAGGAACTTAAATCCAAAGCAAAAGAATTGATCATCATATTAGAATATTATCAGTTGTTTGATGATGAGATTATTGGGTGAAATTGACCATGCTACTTGCGGGTGTAACAATAATGCTTTGAAGATAACGACAAGATATACTTTTTATATGAAATAATAAATAAATAAAAAAAAGTTCCAACCAAAAATGATTGATCTGTTATGGTGAGATGACAATTTTTTATGGTGACATGTTTAGATTAATTAATGTTAATTTTATGGTTAATTTATATCCTTTTGGGCATTAATTTGTTTTTTTTTAATTTGTGATTTTTTTTTTTATAATTTCCATAGGATTTTGTGGTTGTTTAATGGAATTTATCCCTTTTTTATATAAATATTTTAAATTGTTTAAGATTTTTTATTTTAAATGGGAGGCGATATTGTGTAACACCCCAAGTTTTATTGATTGTGAAAATTCTTAAGTTAGTGAAATTTTAATAAATTACACAGAGTACAAATTTACGCTCATTACCACGGACGAATGGAGGTTGCCATTAAGTCGTGATTTTAAGAATTTTTGGCAAAGAGCAAAGTAACAATCGTTACAAATGAAGGACGCTTGTTACGATTGTTACAAGCATTTAGTAAGTGATAGAAGTTTACAAGTTAAAGTATAAGGATTTTTACTAACGAGGTTGAGGATGAAAAGATGGCCAGAAAATTTCTAATTGGACTTCTATACAAGTTTTGGAAAAAGAAAAGGGAAATGATAAACTCTCTGTTACAGCGAGTGTTTGACTTTGAGGATGAAGTTCGATGACGAAGTAGAGCTTCGATAGTAAGGATGAGTCTTGATGATAAAGGAGAAGCTTTAGTAACGAGAAAGAGTTTTGAAGATGAGGTAAATAATTACGAAGTGAAGGATTAAGAGGCAATGGAGAGGTTCCAATGGTAAGAAAGAAGTTTGGTTATGAGGATGAACTTTGCTGATGAGGATGAAACCTCGATGTATAGAGAAGTAGTATGTTAAGAATGAAGACGAGCTAAGAAGCTAGGTATGACAAAGATGAAGACGAGTTCAACATAGGATGAAGTGAAGTGAGTAGACAGAGTCGGTATAAGTGAAGCAAGTTGATGAGTTCAGTACAAGTGAAGCGAGATGATGAGAACGAAGATGAATTGAGAACTTGGTAAAGAGGATACAAATGTCTATATAAGCTTATGAGGAAAGCTGTTAGGCTTTGTATTGTATAGCATTATGCAGTGTTTAGATGAGTTTGAGTTTAAGCTTAAGCTATGGTTAAACAATGTATATGTTAGTGCTTCAAGTGCATTAGTATTTACTTGGCTTAGATGATAAGATATTTTCATAAATAGTGTTTATGAAAAGATGTGATAGTAAGTGTATGGTTAAAAGTGCAAGCCATTTACCACTGAGCACTTTGCAGAAACTGTATGGCCTAAATTAAAGTTATTTACCCAATGAATAGTCTGTCGGCCACTAAGATATATTTTATTTATTCTTTCCCTCTCTATATAAAGATATCTAAACCATTCATAATGCAACTTCTTCATTTCTTCTCATGACTTAAAGTTCAACATTTTCTTTCAAAATCTCTAAGTCCCAGCCAGATTTTAGATCTAAATCTGATCTCTTTTATTCCTTTTACTTCATCAAAGAAATTAGTCGATCTCAAGATTAAACCCAAGATCCAAGTGGTATATTGTTTTTATGCCTTTCTTAGAAGAGCTCTAAGTAAATCTAGAGAGTTGATCTGGGAATCTGGTGAACCCAGGAATGCTTGATGCCAAACTTGATAATGATCGGAGTTTTAATGAAGAGACTATAGTAAATGAGGTGAGTTATGAAATGTATTGATGCTACGTTGAAATGTCTTTGTTGATCTTTCCATTGATCTAATTTATATTATGAATATTATTACTATTAAAATATTTATTATTGTTGTCTTTTGAGACCAAATTGTTAAAAAGAGCCATTTCAAATGTTAAACTAAATGTTGTTAATGATGGGGTCATTTGGGCAAACCTAATATTTATGATGATGATCCTACCGAGCCAATACTTAGCCTTGACCACACACTGACAAATGCCTTGACTAATGGGAGAAAATCTATTAGACCGTACGCACCGGTGATTCTACTGACAAGGTCTATAAACAACGTCAGAATTTACTGAGTAATCCTACTGTTTATGAGACTTATAAGGTTAGTGTAATACCCCAAGTTCATATATGTATCTTTTACTCATGTGTATGAGTTATAAGTTGAGTATCATGTGTATATATGAGTTATGAGTTGAATGCTAGGTGTATATGTGGGTTATGTGTTGAGACTTATATTTAAGACTTGAGATTTTCTAAGTTTGCTGATATAAGTAGAGTAATGCCTGTTACTTATACATCACTGCCGTTACTTGCTGAGGTTCACGGCGGTGAGGAATGGGTAATAATGGTGAATAGAATATGAGATTTCAGACAGTAGCTACTGGACAAAAGTCACACCCGGTACATGTGAGTAACGCCAATGAAGAAAATCATAAATAGTGACAAGTAATGCCTATTACTCGTGTCGGGGGGCAGAATGGTTAGCTCAATCTATATAAGAAAATTTGAGCCTTAAAATGCACATTTATGACTTTTGCAGCCCCAACCACCATAAAGAAGATAGAGAAACACTTTACCCACCTTATTAAATTGATAGAAACCATCATTAATGCTTTAGATCCATTGTCCAAGAGATATAAGGTTAAGAGTTTGAGCATTATTTCATCATTTATTAAAGCTTTATTGTTAAGGTAAGTAAGGTATTGGGTTTATATCATTTTTCCTCTATAGAAATCTAGCCTAGAGTCAAGGTTAGCATGATTTCCATTGTTATTTAAGTTAAGAACATAGATTGATTGACTTATTGTTATTTTATGCATGGTTATTGTATAGTTCCTCATAGAGACCAAATGGGAAATGATGATAGGGGATGTGATAATCTTCATTGCTTGATGTGAAGATAGTCTACAAACTATTTTTGATATCTTTTAGTTAAGGTGAGTGATTATTATACTATTATGGTTGTGTTTGAACTATATGGCTTAAAAGCCGATTTTCTTCATCAAACTCGAGATGCTTATTGATATTGTCATATATATATTGTTCATTATTTCTTTCATTCATGAACTATTGATTGAACCATGATGTTGATTGCAACAAGATATATATATAAAAAAAAAAAAAACCTATGATCATTGATGACCATAATATGAATATCGACAATACCTTTTAAATTCTTCATGAACCATGAATTCATTAATTATTGTATGACCATCATTGATTAAGACCCAAAGCAAAAATTCTCAAACTGATGTAGGGTAAAACATCAGACATTGTGCGCATTGTACCTATGGATAGGGTAAATTATCCAAATCCTAGCTAGGAGGGGTTTATGTCCTTGTCATTGGACCTGATTAGTCTCATGTATTATTTATGGTGGTATGCTCCAAAGAAGAGCCTCTACCGTGAGTATGCCAATAAACCTATACCTTTTCATTATCATGGTGAGTATGCCTTATATCTCTGCTTTAGAGTAAGCCATTGAGCCTCTACTTTTATTTACCTGGTGAGCATTGAGACATATGTGCCAATACTCTCAAATCATTGACTGATTTCTGCTAAAGATATTGAACCACTGTTATTGAGTATGAACCTATTGCATGACATGATCCATTGAACCAAATACTATTGTTATTGTTTATTGATATTATTGAACCATGAACCATTCTTAGTGAGTCAACCTTGAAGTACCAAGCCTCACAAGTATGGTAGTATAATCTTTACTCACTGCTTTATCTTATTAGTGATTATATTTTTTTTTCAGGGGAGCTATAGTTTATTAGTTCGGTTCCTAAGGCTTTCTTCTTCATCTTCGGGAACCTCAGTGATTAATGTAATGCTCCATTTATTTCTTATACATATGTTTATTCTATTAAGTGCTATAGAGCTCTATGTGTGTAATTAATGGTATTCTTTTGGCCCTAGAGACATTAATCGTCGTAGATGATTAGAATGATTATGGATATGTAATAGTTATTGAAAGATGAATGATGCAAGGATGATGTGAAATATTGATTATGATATGACATGACATTGATATGTATGGTAATGAATTGAATAATTATCATATGATATGGATAGCAGGTTATGATCTTAGGAATTGCATTGATTGAATATATAGATTATTGAGTAATTTGAATGATACCATTATGGGTTATAGAGTGGAATGGTTTCTATGGGTTTTCGCTGGCCTTATGCCTACCTATGCCCTAGGATCATCGCATCCCATGAGTTGGGGTGTGACAAAGTTGGTATCAAAGCATAATTTTTAGTATAGAATAGATAATAATAGGCTATATGAGTCTTATATGATAAGAGACACCATGAAGCATTGTAAAATTTCCTTATTGTCAATTAAAGTCATCATTTATATGTAAATATGCATTATCCATGTGTACTAAGTCTTTTTATGTATATGTGTTGTATATAGATGCTGCCAAGAAGAGGACGCCCTTCTATTAGAAAGGGACCACCTCATCCAGAAAGGAGAGCAGCACTTGGGAAATGAAAGTTGGAGAGATGGATTGATTTGAAAGGTCTTGGCTGAATTAGTTATTCCCTAGGGGGCATGCAATGAAGTGGGCTGCAGTTTTTGGAATTTCATGAAGGCCTGAAAGAGGCTTACGAGTTCTCCAAATGAGGCAAGTATTTGGTAAAGTATTCAGCCTAGGAGCAATGTTTTCTAATGTTTAGGTTGGTTTCAATCAAATAAGAAAAGAAAAAAGAAAAAGAGATACCTCGCTAAACAGAAAACCTGAAAGGGTGGTTTAGGCAAAAATTTGAGCGTGCTCGTCAAGTCGAAAACCCAAAAAGGGCGTTTTGAGTAAAAGTTAAAGCAATAAAAGAAAAGAAAAGAAGCTCGTCGAGTTGAAAACTCGTAAAGAGCAGCTCGGGAAAAAATTAGAGCCCAGAAAGAATCAAAAAAGAAGAAGAAAATGATGAAAGAAAAGAAAGAGATTTGATTGTAAACCTTCGACTATAGGGTTGAGGTCTTGTAGGCTTACTTGATCATGCTACTTCAATTTTGAAGACGAAAGGTTCCTGATGCAATATGACAAATCATATTATAGACTTGAAGTGGGTTTGGACTAATTGTAAAAGTGTTGCATACGATCATGCATACATGCAATCATGTGGGAAGCAAAAAATTTGTGCCATATGCATCATACTAAGAAAGAGCAAAGAGTTAGAAAGAAAGTGGAACATTTGCATCATAATAAGTGTTAGCATTTTTGCATATGCATATTCTGTCTTCCAAGCAATACCAAAAGTGCGTGAAAGGATAAAAGATGCAAAAGAAGGCAGCCTCAATGGCATGGTCTCAATGACTAGAAGATGATAAAGCAGCAGCAATGACGTAGCATTAATGACCAGTTGATAAAGCTGAGGATGGAATGGAAAAGATGATGAAAAGCACATCGACAATAATGCAAGAGCAAAGTCGTAAAAACACATTCGGAATGAAGAATGTTAGGGCTTCTCAGTAGAAGTCAGAAAGAATATGATAATACCAAGAGGTATGAAGAGGAATTTACAGAATCAAAATTGCATATAAAAATGAAATGGATGAAATCCCGCTAAAGAGGCGAAGTTGTTGATGAGATGCATGAAATCCCACCAAAGACACGAAGTTGTTGGGTTAAAAAGATCCAACAAAGATAAAATCCCGCCAAAGAGGCAAAGTTGTTGGGTTAAAGAAATCCAACAAAGGTAAAATCCCGCTAAAGAGGAGAAGTTATTGGGTTAAAAAGATCCAACAAAGGTAAAATCCCGCCAAAGAGGAAAAGTTTTTGGGTTAAAGGAATTTGACAAAAGGCAGGATGCGGATCAAAGCGATTTAGCAAAAAGTTCAAATTTTGCCAAAGAGGTGAAACCATTAAATTAAAGGAATTTGACAAAGTCTGCCAAAACAAAGATTTCAAGCAAAGGGAGTTCGATTAAAATCAAGCGATTCAACCAAGTTAGTATGTGTGTGTTGTGTCCGACTGATATCAAGCGATTTAGTCAGTGTGTGTGTGTAGGGGGAAAATTAAGTTGGAGTCGGTTAGTACTTTGCCTTACTTTGTGAAACAAAATAAGCCAAAGTGGGGGTAAACTGTTGTAACACCCCAACTTCCTTGGTGTGACGGTCTTAGGGCATGGGTAGGTTTAAGACCACCAAACACCTGTAGAACCATCTAGACATAACCTGGATCGTCTATTATATAATCATACAATAACTTTAAATGAATCATTACATATCATCATCCATCATTAATGCATAAATAATCCATCATCATTCGATACAGAATCATTCCATTGTTCACTATGGATCAAGGATCAACATAACGATCATCCAAAATGAACAATGGCAAAAATAATATATAAGATTCATCCCAAAAATAATCATTCTATCTGTAATTCAATTCTAGCATTTTTCTATAGAGCTTTATGGAATGAATATTTATATATAGTGTACCATAACAAAAAGAATCCAAATAATACATTAAAGTAGCTTATTGTGAGAAAAATGTCAAGAAGCTCTATCAACGATCAATCTATCCTCCTCAACTCTAGCACCTGAAATCCACAATTGAAAAGGAATAAGCCTTCAACTTAATAAAATTATGAAATACATTATACTTGTGGGTTCTCAAGAGAAAGTGATGGGAAGTTCAACAATTGAACATCATAATAATAATAATAAGTAGCAACATGGGGTATATCAATAACATTTAAAATGCCTATAACGAATGGCATTATCAAAACATCTTTCATATAACAATATCATACATACATCATAGTGGAATACAAATGGGTGGGATGAAACCACCATCCCCATAAGCATCCAAGCATCATTAAGGGTAGTAACTTCTCTCTTTTTAACGTATATCTGGCCGGATATATGCTTGGAGTATATAGTTCTCTCTAGGTAGAACACTGACATGTTGGACTCCATCAGTTGAGTCACCGGTGCACACGGTTTAATGATTTATCCCCCATTAGTAAGGCGTTCTATCATATTAGGTTCATCTTGGTTAAGGCTTGGTAGGTATAACATAAATAAACATTAGCCCAAATGGCCATCATTCATCAAGGGTTTTACTAGTTCAACATAAAGGTTCAAGTTGCTATTTTAAACTAATAGCAATTACATTCATACATAAATGATGAAAGAAATTCAATTTCAGTCTATGGAATTTTAGGATTCAACAAGAATAACATTCATGAAAGTTGGTTCACATGCATAATATATTTCATAACTCACCTCAATAGCAAAATACTTCAATATAAGCTAAAACCTCCTATCTTGGATGAACATCTTCCAATCCTTGGCCTATACAAACATGACCAACAACATTATCAATCTAAAGCTCATAAACTATAATTCTAAGGAGGAATTCTCCGACTAAGAGAAGAAACATCTCAAATATCAAAGATTGAACTTATTCCCTCAAGAACAAATTCTAGGGTTCTAACCCAAAACCTAATAATTAAATTCTAACAAAAATAAAACAATAAATACTCATAACTAATTCTATCCAACTCCAAAAAGATGTTAAAACAGCATAATAACAAAGTCCATAAGAATTAATGAAAGATTAGACATTTACCTTGAAATGTCTCTTCCAACCAAAACTAAATCTTCCAAGATTTTAAGGAGAATCCACTTAGATCTTTGAGTATCCTTTGATTTCTTAAGTTAATTTAATGCATCTTAGTCTTTAAGAAACATTAATGGGGCTTTGGTGAGGGGTTTAGGGTCAGAAAAGTTGAATTAATGAAGTTAGGTCTGATTTCACGTTTTGGGACTGCTGCTGTCTTTTTATAATCCCCGACCTTGAACGAGCATTCACCCATCTTGAACGAGCGTTCATCCCTCTATGAATGAGCATTCATCCCTTTTGAATGTACGTTAATCTTCAATTCTCGAAAATAACATTGTTCACACAGAAGCATTTGGAACGAACGTTCACCTTTGTGAACGAGCATTCACCCTATTAAACGAGCATTCAACTCAATTGAACGAGCGTTTAAACCTGCAACAGCTCAAAACTTCATTCCTTTTTCTCCCAATGCCTCAAACTCATTTAACATAGTCATACAACTCTTAATACACAAAATACAAAAAATTCTTATCTTAAGAATTTCATATCATCACAAGCATAACATATATGGTTCAAGATCAATAACATCATTAAAGGAATGCATATAAAGATACATATCATACACTATAAATTTATAACTTATCTTAACCATTCCAATACACGTATACACTATCAAAATCTTGGGTGTTACAATGAGAGACTTGTAAGTGTTTATCATGCTTGATATATGATTTTGAAATTAAATTTCTTATCTTTTTGGTTTAAGTTTGTTGAATAGTTTTGTTCATTAATGTTTAAACTATTTGAAAATTTTGTTTGGTTTATGCCTATTGTAATACCCTAGACTTTAATGACCAAAGTGACATAAGAAAAAATTAGATTTAAATACATTTTTACTTAAGAAAACTAGTAATTTCTAATATTGCATATAAACTCTAGTTGTGCAATTTTTGTAAATTTTTTTTATGACAATTATATTATTCATGTATGATTGCATGAGAATATTGCAACCAACTAGGAATTGGGCTAGGCCTAATATCAATGGATGGCCGGTCAAGACTTGTAAAATTAGAAGGTAATATAGTCTTGAATTTTTTCATGTGTTAAAAATCTAAGTCTTCTATTAAATCTAGTCTACCATAAAACTTTGTGGTAGGTTAATGAGGTTTATTGGTTTCTAAAGACTCATTCTTGAAACTATTCATTCTCAATTACCACACACACCCATTAATCAACTTTTGACCAAAACCAAATCAATTACTATTCACCATCATCTTTTCAATTATACAAAACACAATCAAGAAACAAAATTCCCTTCCTTCCTCCTCTCATTTTTGGCAAACTCTAGTCTCCACACCCAAAAGAAGAACTTCAAAGGTACCAATTAAAATTTAAAGTTTTTCTATTCATCCTAA
>CATKHJ010664317.1:0-27851 GCA_949750685.1 Vernicia montana | reverse complement strand
CAAATTCAACATTGTATATATATATATATATATATATATATATATATATATATATATATATATATATATATATATATATGTTAAATATGATCATAATTAAATCAGTCTTCTAAAAACTTACAGATAATGTATTTAGTTTTTCAGGAACATAGGATACCAGTTCTTTAACAAATTAGGATACTAGTTTTTCAGTAATTTAGGATACTTAGTTTTTCAGGAACTTAAGGTACCAATTCTTTAGAAATTTATATTTTATTAATTTATTTAATTAGTTTTTCAAGAACTGTAAATAATACTAGTTCTAGTTCTTCATGAACTGTATTAATTTATTTAATTCTACAGAAATTTAGAATACAAATTCTTAAAGAACTATGTTTACTTAATTAAAATTAAATAATAATATCGAATAATAATATCTTTATAAATAAGCATATACATTTAATAAAGCCCAAAATTATTGCATCTAATTGGTTAAAATATCATTATAACTAATTAGTTAAAATATCATTATAAATAATTAGATGCAATAGTCACATATATATACAAAAAGGAAAAACTTATAATAAATATGCAATCTGGATGAAAAACATATAAAGCATGATTTGTGATCATATATATGGAAGAAAAAAAAAAGGTTCTCTAAAACATATAATAAAATAATGAAAACGTTTTCTAAAGAAAACATATAATAAAACATATAAAGCTCTTCAAGTACGCTGGTTTTAGTCTTGTGGCTTTTAAAATATGGTAATTTCCTTCTTTTTTTTTTTTTTTTTTTATTCATTATGATATTACTTTTAGGCCTTTAGATGGTAGAATAAAATCGTACTGATAACGTTTTGTAAATCGACTTATTAGCATAAACAGATCAAATACAATAATAAAAACAATAAAGCAATAAAGTAAAAAAAAATGGAAAAAGATAGAGAGAAAATATATAGAGAGAAAAGAGATTTCAAATTCTTATTATTAGATTAACTCTAACTTTCCTTATATAAAGAAAAAATTAGGATTTAGTATTTACAATATTACTGAAATAATCTTATATTATAATATCTCTAAAATACATTCTCAATGATATTTAATTAATAAAAAAGCATTAAATATTTTTCTTTTATATTGAGCAAGTTATATCATGAATAAAAAAAATGTCACACTTATTATGTTGAAGATTTTTACAAAAGAAAAATTATTAGGTAGGATAAAAGTAAATTTATATTCACCTTTATATTTATATAAATACATTTTTATATGAGTAAAAAAAATATACTTATATCCTTACAAATAATTCCTGTATTAAAAATTTGAAATTCCTACCTTGTTTTTTCATTACAAATTCAAACTCTTATTTTATTTTATTTTATTCATTTTATGTAATTAAATAATTAATCCCTTCAACGAATGGCTACACGTCACCTTACAATCACACTATCTTCACTCGTACCTGAAAAAAAAAAACTTTCTGAAAATTCACAACAAGAACATCATCTTCATTCTCTTTGAGTTTCGACACAAAATAATAATAATAATAATAATAATAATAAATAAATAAATAAAAGAGGTCCCTAAACTGAAACCTACCACTACTAACTACCCTTTAACTACCACAAAATAACACAAATACCAGTAAATAACTGAAAACTCAAAGGGTATTATTGTCTTTCAAAAGAATTTGAAGGCTCCCTTGACAATCTGAAATTATTGATAGGGGCACGTTATGTAGAGTACACATACACTATATATATTGACTTCATACCTTCCTCTTCCTCACTGCAACTTCTCCTTCGCCATCTCCATCTCCATCTCCATCTCCCAATTCTGCCTTCTTTTCTGTTTCCTTGTCTTAGTTTCTCTCTTTTTCTCTCTGGGTTTTCCATTTTCTGAACTGGGTTTTGCTTGATCTCTTGACCTGAATTGGATTTGTAAGTCAATCTTGTCCTTTTTTGTTTCTTCAATTATGATTCACAGTGTTGGATCTTAGGCTTTTTTAATTTCTTTTTGTGGTGATCTAACTGTTTTTTCATTTATTTTAGATCTATTGCTAAAGGTGAAGAATTTTTGTGTTTTGTTATGCAATTTAGCTTTGGTTAATCTTACATTTGATTGGATCTCAATTCAATCTTACATTTGATTGCAATAACTTGTTAATGTTATTGCAAATCCATAAATTGTATGTGGGATAGTTCATGCATTTGTTAGTTTTTGTGCTGGATCTGTTATGTATTTTGTATTGGATCTAGTAATTTATAATGGATCTTGATGTAATTGTTTTGCTGAATTGGGAATTATTTATCTATAGCTAATTTGAATTTTGTAATGATTTTGTTTAGGAGGAAACAAGTTTGAAAATTTAGCTTTTGAATAATAAGATTTTTGCTTAGACAGGTTTTTGTTTGTAAGGAATGATGAACTCCCATGCTGACGTTAAGTAATAGCGTTTGGATTTACATGAATTTTCTGAATTATATACATGGTGTAGAAACAAAGGGGTATGAGATAAATATACTTTTTTGTTACTTTGTTTTTTCAACAACCAACTTAAACTTTTTTTAATTGTTTTATTAATCAGGGTGCACAATCTCCCTTTCTGTCCTCAGATCTATATTTTATTTTCTTTTTAACCAATTGAGACTGGAATTTGTGGAACCTCATTTTTCTGGTTTACTGCACTTTCTTGTTTTTATATATGTGTTGCTATCTATATTTAATTTTCTTAAATTATATGAAAGCAGGTAGTTCTGAGATTCATTTTTTGTATTTTTCTTTTTTTGTGTAGAAATTGGTTTGGCATGGCTACATATAAGCCAAAGAACATCCTCATCACTGGGGCTGCTGGCTTTATCGCATCCCATGTTTGCAATCGCCTTATCCGTAACTACCCTGATTACAAAATTGTTGTCCTTGACAAGCTTGATTATTGTTCAAACCTGAAAAACCTCCTTCCTTCAAAATCATCCCCTAACTTTAAGTTTGTCAAGGGTGACATTGGCAGTGCTGACCTTGTCAACTTCCTTCTTATCACTGAATCAATTGACACAATTATGCACTTTGCTGCCCAGACACATGTGGACAACTCCTTTGGTAACAGCTTTGAGTTTACCAAGAACAATATCTATGGTACCCATGTTCTTTTAGAAGCCTGCAAAGTCACTGGCCAGATTAGGAGGTTCATCCATGTAAGCACAGATGAAGTATATGGGGAGACAGATGAGGATGCTGTTGTAGGAAACCATGAAGCTTCTCAACTCCTCCCAACAAACCCATACTCTGCCACAAAAGCTGGTGCAGAAATGCTTGTCATGGCGTATGGAAGGTCGTATGGATTACCTGTGATAACAACCCGTGGAAACAATGTTTATGGTCCCAATCAATTTCCTGAAAAATTAATTCCAAAGTTTATCCTCTTGGCTATGCAAGGGAAGCCTCTTCCAATCCATGGGGATGGTTCTAATGTGAGGAGTTATTTATATTGTGAGGATGTTGCTGAGGCTTTTGAAGTCATCCTTCACAAGGGAGAAGTGGGCCATGTTTACAATATTGGGACAAAGAGAGAAAGAAGAGTGATAGATGTGGCTAAAGATATATGCAAGATTTTCTCAATGGACCCTGAGACAAGCATCAAGTTTGTAGATAACAGGCCATTCAATGATCAGAGGTACTTTCTTGACGATCAAAAGCTGAATAACTTGGGATGGTCAGAACACACTGTTTGGGAGGAGGGGTTAAGGAAGACTATGGAATGGTACATTCAAAATCCTGATTGGTGGGGTGATGTAACTGGTGCCCTCCTTCCTCATCCAAGAATGCTGATGATGCCTGGCGGGAGACACTTTGATGGATCCGATGATAACAAATCTGCATCTTATGTTTCAAATAATTCCAACCAGACCCGAATGGTCATTCCTGTTTCTAGGACCACCAGCAGTGGCTCACCTCGAAAATCCCCTCTTAAGTTCTTGATCTATGGCAGGACTGGATGGATTGGGGGTCTACTTGGGAATTTGTGTGAGAAACAAGGAATTCCCGTCGAATATGGACGGGGGCGCTTGGAAGATCGATCATCACTTTTGGCAGATATTCAGAATGTTAGGCCAACCCATGTTTTTAATGCTGCTGGTGTTACTGGTAGACCAAATGTCGACTGGTGTGAATCCCACAAGACGGAAACAATTCGCACCAATGTGTCTGGAACCTTAACGTTAGCAGATGTTTGCAGAGAGCATAACCTCCTGATGATGAATTTTGCTACCGGCTGTATATTTGAGTATGATGCTACTCATCCAGAGGGTTCTGGCATTGGGTATACCGAAGAAGACAAACCCAATTTCACTGGTTCTTTTTATTCAAAGACCAAGGCTATGGTAATTTCCTCTTCGCAATCTCGAATTATACGAATATTTTCATGTCAAGCTAGCTATATTGACTGTTGAATAATTTTCTTTTAAATTTCAACCAGGTTGAAGAGCTCTTGAAAGAATATGACAATGTATGCACCCTCAGAGTTAGGATGCCAATATCATCAGACCTAAGCAATCCACGCAACTTCATTACTAAGATTTCTCGATATAACAAAGTGGTTAACATTCCAAACAGCATGACTGTCTTGGACGAACTTCTGCCTATTTCCATCGAGATGGCTAAGCGGAACTTGAGGGGTATTTGGAACTTCACAAACCCTGGTGTGGTGAGCCATAATGAAATTTTGGAGATGTACAAGAGTTATATTGATTCCAACTTTAAGTGGGTTAACTTCACACTTGAAGAGCAAGCTAAGGTCATAGTTGCGCCACGAAGCAACAACGAGATGGATGCATCAAAGTTGAAGAAGGAGTTCCCTGAGTTGCTGTCCATCAAGGACTCCCTGATTAAATATGTCTTCGAACCAAACAAGAAAGTTTAAACTAAAGCAGCAGCGGCAGCGGCAGCATTCCTGGACCGATATTTTGCAGGAAAATTGGGTCAGATTAATGCTAGTGTTTGAATTTCACTAGTTATTTACTGTTAGGTTATCTCATTGTTTCTACCATATAGAAAGTTAAGTTGATTCTATTAGGTATGCTTCTTTTGATTTCTTTATCCTGAGTTGTATTTTAGTCTGCCTAGTGTTCCTTCCCATTTCCCACAGTAAACTTTGATTAGCGTCTTGATATTTGTGGGTCATCTGCAAGCTTGCAGTTGCAGGTGTATTAATTCCTACAATTGAATTAGATAATATGTTCCTATTGTTTAAATTCTTTATTGCTTGGATAAATTGTACTGGTCTTGTTGGGCCGTATGAGTTAAAATTAAAAATTCACAGGAATTAGTTCTTTTCTTCCAGTTATTCAATTCCAAGTTTGCTACTGCCCACTGGCAAGTGCTGAAAATTCTTTTCCTTGTTTGGTAAGTGGTAGAAAATTAGGTGGGAATAAAATTACTGTTATGCCATTATATACTTGAAAGAGATAATCTATTAGTATACTATAATTATTAAGCAATCTTTTGGGCAGAACAGTGATTTCTGCTGGCCATAGCTCTCTATTTTTCTCTTGAAGGGACATTTTTGTAAAAATAATTTTATAGTGTCATTTAATTATAATTTTGAAATGTTATTTAATTATTTTATGATAAATGTTATGTTATTTCAAGTGGCAGCTATTGAAAAGTGAGAGATTTTGAGTTTAAATCTCATTTTTTTTTTTTTTTTTTTTATAGGTGGGATTTTATTTTTATGGTGAATGTAATAAATGGTAAGTGGATAGTTATCATTTATTGTGTAGTTTATAATCTAATAGACATTCAAGAATAAAAAAAAATTATGACATAATACTTTTTTATTAATAAAAATTTAAATAATAATGTCAAAAAAGGGACTTAAAAGCTCTTTTCCCACCACTCTTTTTGCCCTCTTTATTTACTCAGCTATTCACTCAATTCCAAACAGCCTGTTATTAGTTAGGTCACATCAAATGCATTGTGCTTGATGCATAATCGTGTATTTATTGCCATTGTTTACATTTTTATTTATTTAAATAGTGAAAATAATAAATATTACTAAGATTTTGTTAACGTCCTAAAAACATTAATTAATAAGTAATGTAATATTTTTTTTACTTAATCATTTTTAATTAAATGATAAAATTATATAAAGAAAAAATTGATCATGTAATATAATTACAAGAGTTAAAATATTATTCTCTTAAAAATAAATCTTGAAACAAAATATTATGTCACATTGAGATTTGATATCATCTTTCAATTTATCTTTTTGTTAACATGTCTGCTATACATCTAAATACTTAATTACAGTAATGTTTATATTGACTCAAAAATATTTTAAGAAAAAAAAAAAAGAGAGAGAGAATGGGTAAAATAAGATTATATCAATTAGGGGTGTCAAAAAGGGTCATGACACGCTAATTCGATTCGCCAAACATGAAAAATTTTCGTGTTAGGGTTGAGTTTTAGCAGGTCCGTGTCGGTAAACGGGTTGACCCGTTTATGATACTGCTTAAACGAGTCGTGTAACGGGTTGACACGCTAACCCGTTACAATCCGTTTAATTTCATGTGTCGTGTTGGATAGTGTTAATTCAACCCAACCCATTTATAGCCTGTATATTTTTTAGTAATATTAAGGGTTAAAATAGTCATTTATATTGTATTAGAAGAGACAAACAAAATTAATAAAAAAATAAAATGACAAAAAAATAAAAAATAAATAAAATTTTATTTAAATTTATTTGATGATATTTGCTTGAATGTTTGAAAAAAATATGAAATATGAAATTTTTAATGAATTTACAATTTTAATCATAATTTGATCTATGGATAATAGTACAGTTAATTTATGTAATAAATATATTATATTTTTCAGGTTATAAATATTATACAGGTTAAATGGGTTGTGTCGGGTTCATGACTCATATATGACCCAATTAAATAAACGGGTTACACGTGTCGTATTCGTGTAACCCGTTTAATTTTCGTGTCGTGTTAGGGTGACACGATTAATAAATGGGTCTTGTTCGTGTTGATCCTAATCGTGTTACCTAAGTATATCAACCCGACACGAACACGAACCACCAACACGTTTTGACAAACCCTAATATCAATATGAAAATTTAAATTGCTCATAAACTCTCCTAAAATTTTTATTTCACATGATAGGCCTCCCAAAATTTTATTTAAATAATTTATTTTTCTTAAATAAAAATGTATGCAAGTTCATAAAAAAATAAGTAATACACATATATAGTGTAATTAATACCTATCATATGGAGCCTTCCAAATTTAGAGACCTAGGCACATACCTTAATGATAGGAGTGTAAATAAGTCAAGCTGTTCGCGAGCGGCTCAATATTCGACTCGATAAAAATTCATTCACGTTCGGTTTGTTTAATAAACGAGCCAAACTTGAACCTTACTTTAAGGCTCGACAAATAAATGAGTTGAATTTGAACAAAATTAAGTTTGACTCGATTAGACTCGTAACAGCTTGATTATAAGATTGTAAACAGACTCGCGAACATATCGATTAATAGGCTCATGAATAGCTCGATTATTATTATTATTATTATTATTATTATTATTATTTTGGCACTCTAAAAAATATATTTTAATACTCCTATAATTATTTTGATATTCAATTTCACTAAAATATATATACTCCTAATTAACATAATATAATATTTCCTTATTATATAATCTAATATTATAATCTTTAAAAATATCTTTTTTATTAATTAATATCTTTGTGATACATGTAATGCTCAATTTTATAATTGGATTTTTTTTACTAATTAGATGTTTTTGCTTTTATGTTAATTTTAAATATTTTTTGTTATATTTATTTTATTAGAAATAAATATTTAGGAAGTTGAGTATTCTGATAACTATAAACGAGTTTCAAAACGAGTCGAACTCGAACTCGAACATATCTCAATTATAATTTATTAACGAATCTGACTTGAATCGAATTCGATTATAATTTATAAATAATTTTTTGATGAGCCGAGTTCGAGTTTATCTCAATTATAATTTATTAACGAGTTTGACTTGAATCGAATTCGATTATAATTTATAAACAAGTTTTTGATAAGTCGAGCTAGAGTTTAAACGAACTGAGTTTGAACATGATTTTCAAACTCGAGTTCGATCTCATAGAAAAAATATCGAGCCAAACCTGAGCAAGCTAAAGCTCGGGCTCGGCTCGACTCGGCTAAATTACAACCTTACTTGATGATGCCCCTAAAGTCGCCTTGTTTATCATTGGAGTTGACTATAATACTCTTATTACATTGCTTAGCTAATAATTTTCATAGGAAAAAAATATTTAAATTTAAATTTTTTATTGTTTTTTTTAATCATAAAATATTTTTTATTTTTTTAAAATATTGATAATAGAAATATATTTAATAAATATACAAATTTTATAAAAGAAAATATTTATATATATTTTTTTATTATTTAGTTCTCACAAGAAAATACGACTTATGTACTAAAAAAACATAAATGAAGACTTAAGTTGTATTTACTTTTATGTTTTTATTTTTTACTTTTACTTCATAAAAAGTTTTGTTTATATTTTTTTATAAATATGATAATAAAAAAATATATTTAATAAATATATAATTTTATATGAGAAAATAAAATAAAATAAAATATTGTTTTTAAAAGAAAAAAAATAATCAACAAACCAGAAAGTGGGGAAGCTCACAAGAGAGTATCAATTAGGGTGAATAAAATCGAACTGAAACTGAAAAATCAAATCAAACTGATTGGTTTGAACATTTTAAAACTGAATTAAATTTTTGTTTGGTTTGATTTTTGCCTAAAAAATTTCAGTTAAAACTGAATAGACCGAACTTAATTTGTATATATATTTATTAAAATATATTTATATTATATTTATTTATTAAACATAAATTAAAATTTACCTGAATTTTATCTCAAATTTATGGGAAAAAAATAGCAAAAAAAAAAAGCCAAAATCAGTCTAAATTGATCAATCGAATCGAACCGAACTTTTTCAATTTGATTCAATTTATTTTTTTTATAAATTTAATTCAATTTAATTTGATAAAAATACAATTTTTATTATTTCAATTCAATTTAATTTTAAACCGAATTCACTATTTACACACCCACCCCTAATATCAACTGCAAGACATTTGCAAATATAAAACGCCTTGCATGGCTAGTCAGCTACAAAACTCCTTTCGAAATGGTAGGTTGGTGGGCAGGGACAGGGTCACATGGTGCTCAAGCGCCCTAAAATTTTTTTTTTTACAAAATTTTCTACATAAAAGTACACTTAGTCCCCTCAAAATTTTTTATTTTTAAAATTTACCCTTTAGATTTTCTTTTTTTAAAAATTGACCCTAACCTCTTAATTCTGCCTCCCCTGTTGGTGGGTGAGTCGTGGTTTAACTAGTGGGTATGAATGTGAACCATGTGGTTGTGGAGAGTGCATGGGTGGGTGGGTGGACTAGTGCATGAACTAGAGAGTAAACAGAGGATCTCACTCGCACACCAAAGAATAGTTTCATGCAATTTATGACTGTCACTCACGTTAGGAAAATCATTACTCTACTACATCGTACGAATTTATGCAATGCACATGACATCCTGTTCTTCTGTCTAAATTACAAATAATATCAAAGTACGATTTTTTATTTATTTATATATTTATAATTTTTTAATTATTTTTTTAAATGTATAAACACATATAAAAATAAAAATAGAGAATAAACACGTAATCACCTCAAAATCATAAATTTTTATATATTTATGATTTTTTAATTGTTGTTTTTTAATACTGGCAATTTTGTGAGGAGGGATTTCCTTTTATTATTATTATTATTATTATTACTTTAATCAAATAAATTTGCTTCTGTTGCATTATTACTTGTGTATAGAAGACAATTGCAATTAATTATAGGATAGCTTATAAAGTTATAAATTAAATTTTCTTTTTAATTCATTTTATTTCTATGATGGCATGATATAGATTGTTTATTGATGTAAGCTATTTTTTGTTTATAAATAATTTGTTGTTGGTCTTAATTTTTTTTAATTTCTTTAATACTTATTTTTGTTTGATTTTTTTTCTTTCAACTTTTTACTAACCTAAATTTTATTGGAAACTATCCAAATCCAAATTTTGTTTTAGATTTACCTATAAGATCTCTATTATTTTATTCACAATTGTTTTTAGTTTATGAATATTTTGTTGTTGGTCTCATTTTTTTTTATTCCTTTATTCTTTTATTTAATTTTTTTTTTAGGTTTGGTTTCCAAGTTCCTATTAGGGAAGAGTGAGTTTGATATTACTTTTTGATTATTTGTTTGATTCCAATTTTTTAATTGAGGATAGGAAAATATCTAAATTCTATTGTTTATTTTAACCTCCCTAGCTCCCCGTTGATAATTCATTTATTTTCTTTTGTATAATTTTTTTTTATTTAAAGTAATATAAAAATTATTGTTCTCACCAAGCTTAAATTTTACTTTTTTTTACTCTAAACTAATGTAATTATTTTTAAAAAATATAACCCGTGTAACGCACGAGGCATAAGGCTAATTTTGTATAAGTTTAAGAATCATTTTGAAATTTTAATTTTCTAATTATTAATAAAATAAATTTATTTTCTTATAATTTTAATTTATGATAAAATTAAAATTAAGATTTTAAATTAGGATAAAATCAACCTAATTAAAAGTTTAGAATATAATTTCAAAAAGCATGAAAGAGTTAGAATTTTTTTTAATCATTATGTCAATTTTAAACGTTGTTGTCAGATCTGGATCGGACCGACCGATCATATTGGGTTAATTGAGAACCGGTCAGATTATATAAATCGAATATATAAGAACTGCTTTTGATTTATATGAATCAACCGGTTAACCGGCAAATTGGTTGATCCGAAACTGATTCAACTGGTCAATCTATCTTCAAATAAAAAAAAAAAAAATATATATATATATATATATATATATATATATATATATATATTTGCTTCCATTAAATTTCAAACTCATAACCTCCTGCATTCAAACCAAATACCAATTGTTAGCAATTTTCTCTCTAAATATATTTATAGTAATTATGTTTAGCTCATCTCCAAGTACTTCTATATCCGTTAACAATTTTAAATATATTATAAAATAAATTTAAGTTTTTAGAATAAAATAATAGTAAAAGTTTTTTAACACCCAAAAATTAAATTTCTTTCATTATTATTTACACAAAAAATTTATTATTTTTTTACTATTTTAAATTCTAAAATTAGGTTTATATATTATTTATTTCAAACTATTCTATTAAATTGCTCTTAAAATTACCAAACAACATAATTCTTATTAATATAAATATTATGATTTAAAGTTTTATTTCAAATATTATTTAATAAATTTGTTAAGTAATATATATATGTACTTTATTTATTTATTTTATTTAAACATATTTTTATTTATTATGGATTTTAATAGGTAACATTAATTATAATATATTACATATAATATTTATTATATATTTAATTTAAGTACAGTTCAATCCTGGTTGAACCTCTGATCCGTGACCTTCTGCCTTCACTGATTTTAAGATCGGACCAAATATAAAAACATAAATTTTATATTATCCAAGGTCGTTGGCTTTCTTTAAAAATATTTATTATATGTTTTTCAATAAAGTAAAGGGTTTATTTATCAAGTGTTCCAATCATCCAATATTGATGATTATGAATTTGGTTTTTTTGGTTAATGATTGTAATGTTTTCCTTAATTTAGGACATAATTATTATGTTCGCTTTGTTCGTAGGCAAGTAAATGTTGTGGCTTACTCTCTTTCTTGAGCTTCAGTTGCTCATACTAACTCAACTATTTGGCAAGTGGCTCCTTCCTTTATTAAGCCATTACTTGTTGTTGGTGATGATGTTTAATAAAATCCTCATATTTATCTCAAAAAAATAATAATAATAAAGTAAAGGTTTATTTATCAAGTGTCCTGATTAGGGAATTAATTAATTAACGATTATGTTATGCAATAAAATAAAGAAGACGATATTAGCATCCCTAAATGATTTATAACACTCCTTCTCCTTATTTTACCACTTAACTTGACTATTTTACTTTTGAAAAGTTAATCTACCTCATTAATTTAAAAAAATTAATTCATTTTTATTTTCCTTAAAATACAATACTTGTCTTTTATTAATTCTAAAAAAAAAAATATTCTCCCTCAAAAGAAAAAAAAAATCACTTATTGTTATTTCAAGTTTGTTAAAAAAAAAAATTGCACATTTTAATATTTTAAATATACTTTCATTAAATATAGAGTTGTAATAGGTGTTGAATCAAATACAATGTTTCATCCAAGATTATGTGAAAATATTTAGTAACTTATATTTGAATGAGATAAATGTTTTAATTTTGAAGAATTTCAAAAGATGTGAGTGTTATTATTAATAACAATGAAAAAACTACTAAATGTAATTAAAAAAATATATGAATTCGATCTAAAAAATAAATTTTCTATTTTTTTAGTTCGTTTTTTTTTAATATTGGATATGAAATTTGAAAATTTTATAGTTTTAATATAGCTAGATGGTTCAGAAATTATTTTTATTTTGAGTTGCTATTAATTTAATATTTGAAAAATATTATAAATATAATTAAATTTTAGTTATTTTATATAGTTTTGAATAATTAATTATATGAGTTTGATTTGAAATTCTTGAGATTATTGTTGTAAAGAGAAAATATTATATTTTTTTAGCAATGGAAAAATATTGATTGATTGGATTAATAAACAGAAAATTCTTATTAGCAATGAGAAATTTAATAATTATTTTGAAGTTACAATCAATTATTTTTTTAGTAAACCTTAAAAAAAAAAAAAGAGAAAAATGAGATAATAATGATATTGGTATATGATATATAAAATAATTAAATAAAATGTATTAAAAAAAACTGTTATTGGTGGAAATTAAAATTTTTAAATTGGAAGTTTTTTCTTGATAATTTATAAAAAGTAAGCATGGTATATTTTAAGAAAAAATAAATGTGGATTAACTTTTCAAAATTAATAAGGGTAGAATAATCAAATTAAGTGAACATAAAAAAGATGTATGCTAGAAACTATTTGAGAAGTGTCACTGTCAATATCACCTTCCTAAAATAAAGTTAAATGAAAATAATTTATGAATGAGTTAGAATGAGATAAATGTTAGAATTTGACTTATCAAGTAAAATGATACTAATTAGATTTAATAAATAAATTTATTTTTCGTTGCAAAATATCTATCGTTTTAATTTTTTTTTTTATTCTAAAATATCTATCCCTTTAAGATTTTAAAAACGTATTTATTATTTTTTTTCAACTTTACTATCTCTTTTATTTTTCTACTAAACATTTATATTAATTATTTTTTTCTCTACGTCAAAATAAAAAAAAATGACATTTTAGTCTTTTTATTTTAGAATTATGACAATTTAATAATTTTCTTAATCTGTGTTCCAAAACTTTAAAGAACAAATATTTTGGAATGAAGAGAATAATAAATACATATGCGATTTAAACAACAGACTCAAGTTCGAATCCTCTTCTTCCAATACTAAAAAAAAAATAGAGGTTATCACTCAGTGGGTAACTAGGTGCATAATTTTTATTTTTTTAATATATTATAAAATATGTAAAAATAAAAATTTTATTATATTTTTTCTTATAAAAAAATTATATATTTATTAAATATATTTTTTCATTAACATATTTTTAAAAAATAATAAAAATATAAATAACACTTTTTATAAAGTAAAAGTCAAAAAAAAAAAAAAAAAAAAAAAAAAGAGCAACCAAAAAATAAATGAAACTTAAATCTTCCTTTTATTTTTCATACATGTCTTATTCCCTTATAAGAACTAAAAAATAAAAATTTATATAATAATATTTTTTATATATAAAAATTATATATTTGTTAAATGAATATTTATATTACCAATTTTTTTAAATATAAAAAATAATTTATGAATTAAAATTAATAATAAAAGATAAATGTAAATAAAATTTAAATATTGTTTTCTCATAAAAATTATTAGCTAAGCAATGTAATAAAAAATGAAAATGAAAATGAAAGTGCTAGAAACTAAAAGAAAGTAACAATATTGTCACCCTTAAATAATTTTATCTAGAAATGAATTGTATAATTTTTTTTTTTAAGAAATTGGTATTTAATTATAATTATTATTATCCAAATTGATAGATTAAAATTTATATTTTTCTCCTATTTAATTTATTTTTAAAAAAATTTATGTAATTTCATAGTATTAATTATTCTTAACAAAACCCATATTATTATTCATCCAACTAGTGATGAGGAATCACACATAAATATTGTCTAGATTCTATAATTTCTATTTAATAGAATCTATTATAGTATTTATTATAAAATGTAGTACTCCTTCCGTTCTAAAATATTTATCTTTTTAAAAAAAATTATTTTAAAATATCTGTCATTTTAAAATTTTAATAAAGTATTTATTAATTTTTTTCAATTTTACTCCTCATTATTTTTTTTAATAAATATTTATATTAATTATTTTTATTTATCCAAATTAAAATATATATTTTAATTTTTTGCCTATATTTTTTTTTAATTTGTGTATTGAAACATTAAATCATAGATATTTTAGAACGAGCAAATAATAGTCAAACGTTGACTTTGGAATTTGGAAAGAACTGAGGCTAGACGTGTGGTGTGGGGTCCTATAATTTGTGAGAATTAGCCAATTAGGTGTACCAGCTGTTTTGAAAAAGAAACTTTTTTAAATATCACCGTACGTTAAGAATATTCTGTCCACAACTCCGCATATCACATGCAAAATCGCAACACAAATTTCTCTTATGACTGTCAGTACACTTTAGAATTGGATGTAGAATTTTAATTCTTGAAATAAGATTTATTTTTTTATTTCAGCACAGAAATAATTATTATTTTTTATTTTTTTTATATTTAAATAATTATTATTTTTTGAATATAATATATATTTTTTAGTATATTATTAACCTAATCAATAATATCTATTTAATTATTTAAAAAATAAAAAAAAATAGTGTAAGGTTTTAATAAAATTCTATTTCACTTAAATTTTAATTTCAAAATGTACCAAAAAATTTTTATTTAATGATACTATAATTATTTATAAGATTGAGCGATTACAAAATATAAAACTTCATGATTATGAGCTGCATCAAATCAAATGACTTTGTAAGACTATCTCAAATTTATAACACCAAAATGTAATAATTTTTATATTAAAATGATGTAACTACAGTGAATTTATCTTTAATCATCAATTTCATTTCTAACATAAAAAAAAAAAATAAAAAAAATTCATGTATATTTTATTTTATCTTTCATTTTATATTTTATTTTATTACTTTTATATTATTTTGTTATTTCACAAATTATGTCTAAATCTATTTTTTTTTACATATTTATCCAATAAAAATCTATTTTGTTATTTAGTAATATTAAAAAAATAATAATTTAATTTTATAGATTATAAAAAGACCGCTTTATTATTTATATATTAAGTAAAACAAAATTTTTATTTTAAAAAAACACATACAAAATAAATATTACATTAAATAATTAATAATAATAACAATTAGATTTTTTTTTGTAATTTAAAAAAAAAAATCGCCTTGCAACAGTGCCACACCAAATTAATTTGGTGTGATTTTTGGCGTTGGGTTTGAGAATCTTTTTAGCTGTTTCCGAGTTTTAACAGCAAAAACAAGTCAATTTTTATCTTTGAAATTATTTTTTCCCCACCAGCAATTTGAACACATGAAAGCCGCACCCTAATTTTTCTTTTTTCTTTTTTCTTTTTTAAAATTTGATTACAACTAGAACTCAAATTCAATTTTTTTTAAAAAAATTTTATCTTTGAAATCATTCTTTTAATTAAGGACAAACCCACATTATGGCTTAGGTCCTAGGAGGCCTTATTTAAAAAAAAAATTAAAAAAAAAATTATACTTTTTTAAATTTTAATTCTTTCACAAAAAATAAAATTTAACCCCTTATTCTTGTACAAAAAACTAAAAGATAAATTGGAAAATAAAAAATATTTTTTCAAATATCAGGATTAAAATGTAAAAAATGGAGAAAAAAACAAAATAAAAAAAAATTTTAATTACCTTAATATTTTTGTGTGAATAAATTAATTAATTCAATTATTTTTTAATAAAAAATAAAGTGTTTAAATATATATATTTTTAATTATTTTAATTTTGAGGTGCGTACGTATTTCTTTTTTATCCCTGTATGTATATTTTATACATTTCAAAAAAAAAATTATTTTAATTTTTGAATTCCGTATTAATAGGATATAATTACCTCTTAAAGTAAATATATGAATTACTAATAATTGCTTACAGTCATCATGGTTTGTAATTATATTTTTGTTTATTTTCTATTAAAAATAAAGTATTTAGTGAAAATTTGTATGAATTTGTACTTTGTACCTCTAAATTGAAAAATCCTAACTTCCTTTCTGATTACCACTAAAACTTGTTTACTAACACTTCTAGTCATCAGGCAAAAATCATTAGGAAGGAAATTCAACAGACTCATAATCTCCAAACTAGAAATGTATATACTAGTATATAAATCATAGAGAAAAATGCAAAATATCCAGTTAAGCAAGGAGACTTGTACAGTTCATAGGATTTGAAGTTTTCTGGTGAGTTACCTAGAATATACCTCTAGGATAAATTCAACAAGAGTAAAAACATTTTGGCAGAGTATCAGAGTGAAAAATTTCATGTTAGCAGAATGATAAATTATGTAATTGGCAGTAAAATACCCTTTGGATTTTTTTCGAGGACGAATACTGTGGTTTGAACCTGTTCTCTTTCTTTTACAATTCCTCAGATTTGATGCTTTCAGTTAGACCAAGGTTCCTGTTAAGGTGGGCTTAGCCTTTAGACTGATAATCAAAGCTACATCATTCACATCTAAAAAGCTATCTTTCTGTGCCTTAATATGCCTTCTAAATCCAGAGCAGTGTTCTTGGAACTTTCAGTTTCTGAATGATAGGATGCATCACAGGACGCTGAAGGAAAAACATCTTGCAACTACACCATTATTTGTCTTCAAAAGACGCATTGGCTAGTTTCTTTAGAAAGGAGACGACATCATCTGATGATTGTAGTAAATAGCGAGCATTTGTTCGAGTTCGCCCAACCGCACAGGAGAAATAATTATCTCCTTTGAGATCAAGCACATTCCATGAAATCTTTTCTGGTGACTGCCGCCGCCCACTCCCACAACTGTGGTTGTTAGTCCTCTTCTCAGGATTCAGTGAAGGTCGTTGTGTCTTACCTTGAGATGATTTTGATCCACTTTTAGCTGGAAGCTTCAAAGAAGGGCGCCTTTCCCCAGGTGACTTTAATCCCTCAGTTTGCTTGGTTCTTGTGATACCTATGCCATCAGAAGGTAACTCTGGCTCAAAGAACGTGTACACATCTTCATCCTGAGGGGGAGAAATCTAATCAAAAGCATGACAACAGAAAATTTCACTGCTTAAAGCATAAGTTTATCAATTCAGATACAGCCTTATCCATTAAAATGTGACAACTAAAAGATAATCAACTTAGAAATGGAAATTTTACTTCTTTTCAAGTATAAAAAGAAGGCCACTACCCAATTTCTACTTTACCAAAGAGACATCTTACCACTCAGCCTTGCTGCGTTAAATGGCTGCTCCTAAAACTTGAACCTACCATCTTGTAGTTATGTATTATATCAAGAACATATTTGCACTTTCTTGTCTGATCACCTTTTTGGATGGGACTTATTTGGCATTGAATATGGGTGTGTAGGTATAAGTGGTGAAAGACCATACTTTTGTTATTTATTCCACTACAGGGACAGAGAAATTCATCTACACCATGGCACTTTGAATTTATGCTTTCATTTAAAGAGAATAAAGAGTCCACAAAAAACTGCAAGACAATTATAGAAGTTGGCCATAATGGTTAATGGTTGTTGGAATCCTTAAGCAGGTTCATCATGCGGATAAATGAAGCAAAAATGTGCTTATATGCTTATGCTTATGACTAATTAGTTCACCATCAATTTAATAGTGTCACTATATATTTTTACCCAACTAGATTGATCAATATATATCCTTCTATATAAATTAATATTGACACTTTGGACTATGGATTCAAATAATCGTATCAGTAGGAAAATACCAGTTGTACTATTGGACTGTATCACATTGAATTGTCCTGCGATAGGGTGCAGTTGATCTTCCTTGCCATAGTCGTAGCTCGAGTCTTAATCGTGACACAAGCCTGTCTTATAGAGGACCTCTTTATAACTATTATTCTTCCTTTAGCCATTCTAGCAAAGGGAAACTTAAAAAATAAGTAATTTAACCAGAAACTTATATAAGTAATTTTACATTTTTCTAGGACCGTTAAGCAATTTTCTATTTTATTTAGTTTTTAGTTGAATTAAAGAATATTTGAATGTGAGAGTTCAGTGTTCTACATTAGTTGGTATTAGTCAACTTCCAATTCAGAACCAACTATTAGGAAGGTAGTTCAATGCAATCACCACTACACTTGCATCGCTGACTGCTAATTATAGATGAGTGGTTCTTGCAGTAATTATAGAGAGAATGTTACACATGAACAGCAAACTAAGAAATAGAGTGAGCGTAAGAGGAGTACGCAGTCTTAGTAAGCTTAAAGGTCTTATGACAGGTGAGGATATTAGAAATGATTCAGCTCATGCAATTATGATGCACCAAGCTGTTTGGAGATAGATGAAAGGGAAGCATGCAGCTCGTGCAGTTATGATGCATTAAGCTGTTTGGAGATAGAAGCAAGGGAAGCATGCAGCTCGTGTAGTTATGATGCACTAAGCTATAAAGAGAGAACAAAGAGAATTTGTAGCTTGTGCAGTTATGATGCACCAAACTACAAGGAGAAAATAGGAGAAAATGAGAGAATGAGAGAGGTTCCAAATGAGGTTGAGAAAAGGTCTAGAATGAATTTGCAGAGGGCTATTTATTTATAGTAATAAAGCATAAGTGATTATTGCCTAGTGAGGTAAAGTCTATGTATCATTTGGTGTGAAACCAAACCAATGAATCATTTGGGCTTTGATCAAATGGGTAAGTGACATGTATCCTATAGGATACATGGTTGACATTTAGGCCCAATAAGAAAAGTTAAAGAGAGAGATGCTCTCTTTAACAAACCCCACCCCAAACCCACTAAGTCAAAACTCTCTAAATCACCCAATAAATATGGAACTAATTCTGAAATCTTGCCACTAATTTTATAATTAATTATACACGTCTACACCAATGAATCTAATTTAGTCACCAGTTATCAAAATCAGATTATAAGCTCACCAGGAAACCAACCAAAACTTTAAGCACATCTTTACCTTTGCTTTTGAGCTCCCTCACAGAGTGAAACCACTCCCATCCAACTCAAAATCTTCAAATCTATCATAATCTATAGGGGCATTTGGTGTTACTAAATGGAGGCATAGAGGTATTTCCAAACCATTTGTGGAAGTCATGCTATTTGTTTACATACATTAGTTTGTAAGGGATTCAATGTAGACTTCGACGGGGGATCAAATGGTTGTTTATTTACCTTAATTCGCTCATACAAGGGCTATTTACTCATCATTTCTCATATGAATCTCATCTCCAACTGTTAGAAATCTCATTCCATGCCAACTAAAGATATGGTTATTGCATTATTAACAAGCATGAATCATGAAAGGTTAGGCATAATCCATGTAATTGATCAATTATCAAAATGGAAGAATTAACAACGATAAAGATAAACATACAAAGAAGCCTACATTTAAAGGAAGAAAAGTCATTCTCAATCATTATGAAAGCGTCCTCTTAGTCAAGGTGACAAGGACATTAATGTGTACTAGTAAATTCAGCAATGTGTTACTAGGTATCTTGATGGGATTTATGGCATTCAGATTGATTTAAAGGATAAGGAATTAACTTCTACAGATAATGAAGCAAATTAAAAAAAAAAGGAAAGTTGAGAAGAGGAATGCATATAGAAGAAATTCAATGAAGAAAATAGACTGAATCATATTGGTATGTGATACCCATATTAGCCTGTGTCAGGCAATATGGCTGTGATTCCAAATTCACAATCACATTATGCCCAATCCCATATCAGATTACATTCCATGATGTAATGGCCAATATGGGATGCATAGTCCATTTTTTAATATCCTGACTTAGTCTCACCAGGGTTGCAATTAATATTATGAATGAACAAAAAGTGTGCCATGTCACAGAAGTTATTCAAATTACCTTTCCCAGAAAATGCCCAATACACAAGACATAATCAATTGGTGTTGTCATGGATTTACTGTGAACAATCTCTCCCAATATTCGATCAATAGCAGCACCCTGAATAGACATGAGGCAGTAAAATATAGAAAAAAAAAAAAAAAACTCTAATACATACTATAATAAGAACAAAAAATAGTTTAGGAGAAAAAAAAATTGTGTATCAAACTTGCATTTTACCTTTGTCACACCAACTGCTCTGACCTCAACTGATCGGCCGCCTTGGACAACATCAACAGATGCATTAGAAATGGGGCCTGTCCAGAGATGCTGCAGCATATCCCTAGCTTGAAGTCTTCCAAATTCAACATCTACAGCCATAATAAGATGGGAATAAACATCGAGGCGGGAAAGAAGAAAAAACTCTTCAAAAGACTAGTCCACCCTCCAAAATGTGAGTACCTGCATACTTGTAATTCCATACAAGGGATGTTTCACGAAGTTCGAAATGTGATCTGGGTGTTCGTTCTGTGAAGTACTCAAAAACATGCTGAAAACAAGTCAACAGTGTCACATTATTTGTTTAGAGGCAAGCATGCACAATCAAGATTATTGGAATTTCAATTGAAGCACCTTCACACTGTCAACCCATTCCATGTTTAAGTGTTCTGGCATTGTTGTCATCCATTCTCCCTGGGTAAGGCGTAAAAACATTCCATGTTCTGCTGCCAACCACATGTCAAACTCCCCAAAGTTCTGTGGGAATAGAAAATCTCAGCTTAGTATTGCACAACAGGGTTAGAAAAAAAATATTAGATGAAACCAGGGAAAAATACCTCATCTAAGACATTTCTGTCACTCCCACTTAGAACAACGATGGTTGTCTTTGGATCACTGCAGAGTGCTATCAGTGGTTCTTTCAACTCTGGGTGCAACTTAAGTTCCATTTCTTTAATTTGATCACCTCTTCTCCCAGGAGTGTCCACTGGTTCAGTCACCGTTGCATTGAATCCCTGTAGTATAAACACCCACAAATCAGGAATTCATTTACAAACCCCCCCGAAAAATCAGATGCTGAACTGATGGCAACAATCGTATAGGTCACTACATAGAATCCGTTTCTCTTTGCCTTTAGACCATAAACTGGAGTGACAAAACTGTCGCTCAGATTTTCCGAGTTATTGGCACAATAGAAAGATCAGAAGTGCACACAATTGGAACAAGTAGTCAACTCAATTTGATTGTACTTTAAGGTCATGCTTTGATATGGAAAAACAGCTAGAAATATTGAGCATGAAGTTATTTTTACTTGAGATATTGTTGAAGTGATCACTTGGAACACAAATCTATGATGCAATGTTATATGTAGCATTAGTACGGTAAAGTGGAGACCAATTTAAAGCCTTTTACGTGGGGTTTAAAGAAAAAAGCAAGAAGAAGGATGAATTTTGCTATTTTAGAGGCTAGTTAGAGCTCTCTTAAAACAAAAAAAAAATTTATTTGAACTTAAATGTTTTATTTAGTTAATTCATCTTTAAAGAAAAGCAAAAAACAAAAACTGAATAAATAATTTTAGCCAATTCTTAGATCAGAAGAATTAATTATAAATTAGAAATATAAAAGAACATACCAGTATGAGCAACCGATTGTTAGACTGTGAATAACGTTTAATTGCATCTCCTTCTGGAAGCATAGGTGGAACTTGCCTAGTCCTCAGCTGAGCCTCAATGACTGTATCATTTAGTTCACTGTGACAAAATCAAAACATAATTTGAATGTTAAGACAACAATAACAACTAGATGCATGAGCTAAAGTGCTAATATTTCACCACAGCACTCAAGCAATTAGAATTGGAATGCTACAGCATATGATAAGAGGGAACTCACTTATACACCTGTATGTTACATGATTTATACACAGCACCATAACATTTTTTTTAATGATTTGATATTTGATGAATCAAGCATTAAATTCAATACTTTATTCCTGTTATAGTTTTATTTTATTTGCACATCTCATCAAAATCAAGATTTTATTTAATATAATTATGAATTAGATTGACATCCACTGGTTCATATTTGATGGAGTTGAAATTTGGCATAGTTGATTCTGTATAGTGTTAAGTACAATGGTTGTCAAAAAAACAAGTCATACAAAAAGTTATGAACCATGCAAAAAATAATGTAATTTGCACGTGAGTGCATTCCTTCTCATAAGAACATTTCTATCTTGATCATCATCTCTCCTGAACAAGTACATGAAATGCAGATTCTTCACATTCATGGTGTACTATATTCACACACGTACACTCGAATGCACACACATGATATGTCAAACCTTCTTATGGTAAATAAACAAACAATTATCCCCCCCCCCAAAAAAAAAAAAAAAAAAAAAACCATAATATGTAAATGAATATAGCTGATCGAAATTTTATTAACTCCAACGTCTTTAATTCTCACTGTTTGCCAGAACCTAGCCTTATGAACCACAAGAAGCTTGGTATTACAAAATCCAACCCCATAGCTCAAAAGATTAAACATGTGAAAGGACAATAGAGGTGATTCTTCTTTACAACACATTTCCTTGCAAAAGAGAACTGCATTTAAAAGGTTTCCAATCTAATGTTCCTATGAAATTACAAGCCCAATAAAAATCTCCGGCAGAGACTTCTCTTGAGTCTCATAATTAAGGATATAAGGTATAAATTGCAAGCATCTTAATCTACATAATTTATAAGCCTTAAAATTATGTACTTCTGGTCCTTTTGTTTAAGATGTGAGTGAAAATAGGGTTGTGGTACAAGTTGAAAGAAATATATTGCTATAAAGCAATGGTTAATCATACCCAAATTCAGCGTAAAAACACAACTTTACCTCACAAAAGTTTCAGCCCATTCTTGAGCAGTGTGGGTTGTCACATGTGCAAAGTTATGCCGATGTCTCTTCTCTCTTTCTTCACATGACATAGTCAAAGCTTGGCGTATTGACTCAGCAACTTCAGTGATATTCCAAGGGTTCACAAGGATTGCTCCAGCACCCAGAGACTGTGCTGCTCCTGCAAACTACAATATAGATACAGAAGTTAAAAAGAGGAAGAAAGCATCATTCTTATTAGGCCATCAGTAATGTAACTCCAAATATATCCAAAATCTATCCAAAACCAGAATTTAATTTATGTTTTACTCTTTAAACAATAAAAAGCAAACTGTAAAATCAAAATCCTTCAGCAGTCAAATCACATGCTACAATTTAAAAACTATACCTTTCAACTCCTGATTTTCCGTTTCTCATATTTGGGTATAAGTTACAAATTGGAATTTGTAGTTCCTCAATCCTATATTTTCATAAAGTTGCAAAGGAAATAAAAGTTCTTCCATATCTTTGACTTTACCTAATTATGGTTAGTTGCATGTCAAAGATGAAGTTTGTTGTCCATTAACTAGTCTGAAGAGAAAAATTCACTACTTATTAAAACAAAAAAGTGTTGATAAAGCTTATGAAAGTTGCTTTTACACTCATGAGAGCTGATATCAATCAGAATATCAGATCGCAGCCGTGAAATGCAAAATCTTTAGGCAAAAAGATGAGATTCAGCAAATAGACATAAAACAAAACAATTAGATATCCAAAGATTGCCAGAATGTCATTCATACACATACCTGCAAAGCATAAGGAAAATAATAGGTAGAAGCGAATAATATCATCTGTTTCATTCACAGAATCAGAAGAGAATAAAAACAACAATTGCACACTTCAACTAAATTGTTATTACCTCACTAAGAATGAGAACACCTTTCTTCGAATCTTGGCATGCCACAAACTCATAACTGACAAGATTCATTCCATCCCTTAAAGAAGTTACAAGTGCAACATCTGCACAAGACGAAAAAAGAAAGTGGGGAAATATGAAGCATACGTCAAATACATGACAAGATTTCTTTACATATTTACACAATTATCAATAAACAGATTTATATATGAATACTTAGTGCAGGTAACAATTGGCAGTAGATCTAAAATTTGATTAAAATTGTCAACATTCTCACAATTCCAGTATCCAAAGTTCAAGAAAAACCAGATGATGTAGAACCCAAGTTCTAACACCCCCCAGATACTTTAATTCAACTAAAAACTAAAAACGCATGTGGATGCTACAAAATTTCACAGAAATAAAAATAGAAAATTGTTAAATAGTCCTACTAAAATATACAATTCCTAAACAACCCTACTAAAATATAAAATTATTTATTAAGTTTCCTACTACTTAAAGAAGAAAAATAATCACGAAGAGGCCCTTATCTCCAAACGGGCTAGGATCATAGTTTGGATTCAAGCTACACCTATGGGGAGGAATATAAACTACATCACCAGAGATTGGAACTTAAAAGTGGGTGAATTGACAAGATTTGAATATAATTGTGGGGCCAATGACTAAGTTAGACACAAACTGGCACATGTATCTTTCATTATTAGGAATCTTTTTCTGTCAAATATGGCAGCCATGTTACTGGTGGTCTTTCACTGGCTTCCTGTCACTTTTATGTAAGCATAAATTTTAGTTTAATGACCAAATTAAAACCAAGTGTTAAGTCTAGTGACCATGAGTATAATTTACCCTCCTACTCAATAATGCATCATTTCAAAGTTAAGCAAACAGTAGCAAAGGTAATGTTGACAAATCTCCACTAATCAAGCTTAAATTACTAGGAGTTTTATAGCTGTAACAGTCAATGGTCAAGCCTAAATCAGTGGTTGTGGACAACTAAAATACAGCAGGAAATTAAGTCATGATTAGTGGGTTATACAGCTGTAAATTAGTTGATTTTTCTTTGATTTGATTACTAGAATTTTGCCTTAATTGGTGGTCATTGTACTCTATAAATTGTAAATGGTTCTTGGAGAAATACAAGTAAGAAATTAACATTTCTTTCCACATGGTATCAGAGCTTTGTTAAGCTCTAAAATTTTTTTTTCAACCTTCATTGCTGAAGTGCAATCCTCCAAAAAAATCTGTCATTTTCAGCCTTCATTGTTGATCCCTTGTTATCCTACTACACTTTCATTACCAATTTATCCCATCTTCATTGCAGCCTTCATTATTATTTGATTATTATTTTCCTCACTCCAATTTCCTTTTAATACCTTTTCCATGACAGAAAAATCAGAAATTTCTGGTGTCACTCCTCAACTAGAGGAGACAAAAAATAGTCAGACAATAGGAGATTTACAAAATATTCAGCCAGCAAACAGGTTGAATGAGAAAAATTATCTGAAATGGTCTCAATTTGTTCAAATTTTCCTTAAAGGAAAAGGCAAACTCGGTCACTTACTTGGTGCTAGACCAAAAGAAGGTGATCCTAAATTCGCTTGTTTGGATGAGGAAGATTCTATGGTCATGTCTTGGTTGTGGAATGCAATGGTACTATAAATCAGTGACACTTACATGTTTCTTCCTACTGCCAAAGACATTTGGGAATCAATCAAGGAGGCTTATTCAAAGGTACATGATGCAGCCCAGATTTATGAGATCAAATCAAAAATATCCTCAACAAAACAAGGGAATAAATCTGTCACAGAATATGCAAATCTCTTGAAAAACTTATGGCAAGAGATGGATCACTATCGTTGCATTCAAATGAGGTGTAGTGAAGATGCAGCAACTCTCAAAAATTTCATAGAAAGAGACCGGATATATGACTTTCTTGTTGGTCTTAATGCCGAGTTTGATCAAGTAAAGGTTCAAGTACTTGGAAAAAAAGAATTATCCTCTTTAAATGAAGTGATTGCTGTGATACATGCTAAAGAAAGTAGGAGTGTCATGCTGGAAAATCAACCTATAAAAGGCTCTGCTATGTTGACCAACGATAATGGAAGTGCCAAAATTGTTGCACGACATACTGGGACTGATAATGGTCAAGGAGAGATGTCCAAAACCAGCCACAAAGACTCGCTTTGGTGTATCTATTGCAAAAAACCACGACACACAAAGGAGAAATGTTGGAAACTTCATGTTAAGCCCTCAACTTCCAGTACAGAATGGGGTTACAAAGGTGGACATCAAAGGAATCAAGCTCATCATTTTACTAATACTCAATCAAGTGAGAATCCCTCTCAAGAAAGAATGAACGTTGCTGGTGGTGAATATGCTGACTTTAACAAAGAAGAAATTGAAAGGCTGAAGTACCTGTTGGGAACCTTGGAAAAACAAACGAGTACCTGTTGACTTGCAAAATCTGGTAAGGTTCCATTTTCTAATGCCCTTAGTGCCACAGATTCACTTTCCACAAATTCTTGGGTCATTGACTCAGGAGCTACAGATCACATGACACAATCCTCTAAAAAATTCAGCACCTATAACCCATGTCCTAGTAATAGGAAAATTGCCACTGCTAATGGTTCATTAGCCACTGTGGCAAGTCAGGGAGAAGTCTACTTAGATGAAATTTTAGCCTTGAAAAAAGTTTTGCATATCCCTAATCTCACTACTAATCTCGTATCTGTTCATCAACTCACCAAAAATCTAAATTGCAGTGTAACTTTTTATCCATCTTATTGTGAATTTCAGGATCTGTGTATGGGGAAGATGATTGGACATGCTAAAAAGAAAGACGGTCTCTACTATCTTGAGTCACTAAATAACCAAAAACAGGTTTCATTGTCCTTCCTTTCTGAAATTTCACCCACAAAAAGGGAAAAAATTTGTCTTCAACATCGTCGTCTAGGTCATCCTTCATTTTCTGTTTTAAAAATTATGTTTCCTTTGTTGTTTAATGGAGTTGATGTAGACCAAATACATTGTGATGTGTGCGAGTTAGCTAAACATCGTCATATTTCTTTTCCATTAAGTAATAAAAGAACATCAATTCCTTTTGCTTTGATTCATAGTGACATTTGGGGTCCGTCAATTGTTCCTAATATTTCTGGTGCTAGATGGTTCGTTTCGTTTATAGATGATTGTACTAGGGTAACATGGATTTTCCTTCTTAAACAAAAGTCAGATTTAAGTTTTGTGTTCCCCAATTTTCTAACAATGGTTAAAAATCAATTTGGGATGAACATGAAAAGATTTCGGTATGATAATGCAAAAGATTACTTCAATCAAGTCCTTTCTCCAATTTTCCAAAAAGAAGGAATCATACATGAATCATCTTGTGTTAATACACCCCAACAAAATGGAATTGCTGAAAGGAAAAAAGCCACAACAAGAGCATTCCTTTTTGAGAAAAATGTTCCAAACTCATATTGGGGAGAAGCTGTTCTTACAGCTGCTCATCTTATAAATCGTCTCCCATCTCGAGTTTTGGGGTTTCAAAGTCCAATGGAAACTCTCTCTAAACACTTTCCAAACTTTAATGTCTCCACCGGTCTTACTCCAAAAATTTTTGGGTGTGTATCGTTTGTTCATATTCATTCTCATCAACGTGGTAAATTAGACCCTCGTGCAATCAAATGTGTCTTTGTGGGATATTCCTCTACCCAAAAACGTTACAAATGTTATCATCCACAAACTA
>CATKHJ010664298.1:0-10613 GCA_949750685.1 Vernicia montana | reverse complement strand
CAAAGGGCAACACTGTGAACTCATAATGGTCATATCTCGTTCTAAAGGCAGTCTTTCATATATCCTCATTCTTGATTATGTGTTGATGATAGCCTGATCTGAGATCAATCTTGGAGAAGTGACTTGCTCCTTGCAATTGATTAAACAAATCATCTATCCTTGGTAAAGGATACTTGTTATTGATCGTCACTTTGTTCAAATGCCTATAGTCGATGCAAAGCCTAAGTGATCCATCCTTCTTCTTCACAAAAAGGACTGGTGCACCCCACGACAAACTGCTCAATCTTATGAATCCCTTATCCAACAAATCTTGCAACTGAACTTTCAATTCCTTTAACTCTACAGGTGCCATTCTGTATGGAGGAATGGATATAGGTTGCGAACCTGGAAGAAGTTCGATATCGAACTCAATCTCCCTTTCGGATGGCAACTCTGGTAGCTCTTCTGGAAATACATTTGAAAACTCACTAACTATTGGTATTTGTTGCACCTCATTAGGAGTCTTCCTCGTATCAACCACATGTGCCAATTATCCTTGACACCTTTTTTTTAGAAGTCTCCTCGCCCCAATAACCGTTATCAAATTAAAAGATACATCACTTCTATCCCCTTGAAACACAAACTCACTCTCATCTTATGGCAATCTATATGTGCATGGTGTTTGGATAACCAATCCATACCAAGAATCACATCAAACTCTAGTACCTCCAACTCAATCAAATCACTTGGAAGTTTTCTCCCATCTATTCCCACCATACAAGAGTGATACATATGTTTCACTTTTATGGTTTCCCCTAAAGGTGTAGACACTTCTAATAGAATATTCATGATCTTTCTACCCTTTCCCAGTTTCTTTGCAAAGCATGGTGAAATAAAAGAATGGGTAGCACCCGAATCAAATAGAACTCTAGCCTGAACATCTTATATAGGGAGAATACCTGTCACAGTAGTGTTGAAAGCACGAGCCTCTTATTGATTGAGGGCAAATACTCTGCCTCTACCTCTCCCTTCTGAAACTCGACTGGTTCTAGATGCTTGACCTTGCCTTCTTCCTCTACCTCCTGAGCTTCTAGTCTCAAGTCTAGCCATTTGCACTGTAGGCTCAAAAGTAGCAGGTGTACTCTGATTGTCTCCCCATAAAGGACAACCCTTGATAAAATGCCCTGCCTGACCACATTTGTAATAGGTGCCCACAATCATTCTACACACTCTCATGTTTCCGCCCACAAGTGATACAAGTAGGTCAGTTGTAACTCTGCTGCTCATGTTTAGATGCAGAACTAGTGGTTGGAGCAGAAGCCCCTCGAACTCCCCTAGTATGTCCTCTACTTTGACTACCTCCCCTGTGGCTCTGAATCATAATCGAAGTAGTAAGCTCAACTGTCTTTACATAGGAACCACTCCCTTCACCTTTACTATTGTTATCGAAACCCTTGGGCTTGTTCTTGTTCCTCTTGTCTCTCTCAGCTCTATCTTCTTTGCCTTTGGTTTCCATTTATTTTGCCTTGTCAACCAATTTAGACAAGGAAGCAAACTCAATGGTACATAAATCATTGTACAGCGGTGCAATCAAACCTTTTCGAAACCTCCTGATCTTAGCTGCTTCTGTAGGGACTACATCTTGAGCATACTTGCTCAACTTATGAAACTCTTTGGCATACTCAGATATAGTCATGCCATGTTGCTTTAGTCTCTCAAACTGAGTAATTCTGTTTTCTCTTTCTCCTTCCCTCAGGAATTCATCTATCATATCTTGTTTAAACTGTTCCCATATTGGTGGCACTTCCTCATATAATTGGTTTTCTACATGTCATTGAAACCAATCCCATGCATTATCTTTTAATAAGAGTCCCACCAACTCGATTGCCCTTGCATCAGAACATGGCAACCATCTCACTACTTTCTCCATTATCTCTAAGAATCCATGTGGTTCTTCTCCATACTCACCATGAAATTTCAGGAGTCCCATCTTTAGGAAATTATACATGCTTACCCCACTATCATCAATCACCCTCCTAGCCACATGTCTAGGAATAGGAGCATTCATAGGAGCCGATGGCAGTGGCATTCTCTCATGTACTAGTGGAGGAGGCGGTGGTGCTACATTAGCATCTTGTTGTCTTAACCGTCTCAACTCATTCAGTTCTTGGCGCAGTTCTTCAATCTCACGCCTCAAATCATCATCCTCAACTCTTGGAGGAACATTGATTTCTTCCACTTGAACCCGGCATCTAGCCCTTAGTGGTTCAAGTGATTCCTCATGAATGGAAGCATCATCCAAAGCCACATCCGGTGTATTTACATTCTCAAGAATAACTCATCTTGGTCTACCTCTTCCCCTTCCTCTTCCTCTTCTAAGAGGCATCTATAAGATAAGCACATAACAAAGATTTAACACATGACGGTTATCACGGATTTACACATAAACGATGACTTCAATGGACATAAAGGAATTTTCCTATTCTCCATAGTGTTCATATACTCTATGACTTATGTAGTCTAAACTAAACTAAACTTTATGCTCTGATACCAACTTTGTCACAGCCCAACTCCACAACTGTGATGGTTCTAGGGCATAGGTAGGTATAAGGCTACCGAAAACCCGTAGAACCCTTATATACATATAAATTTCATGGCAACATAACAACTAACACAACACTTATCCCAAGATCAGAACTTGAACACATATACATACTCATAATCTCATAACAAATCACATACTCGTACATGCACTTTACTTATAATTCTCATAATACATAAATTCTTAAAAACAATACATAAACTATCATCCAAGTGATTGCCATTATGGCCAAAAGAATAACTAAAGTATACTTCAACTACAATTAATAAATGGAGAAATTACATTGATCAAATTGGTTCTTTAGGAAGGAAAAATGTCTGAAGAACCGAGCTGATAAACTTCTAATCTCCTGAAAAATGGAATCACTAATGAAATAAAATAGTGAGTAAAGAATATACTATTATTGTGAAGCTAGGTAATTCAAGGCTAGTTCACAAAGATGGTAAGGCTCATAACTCGTCAAATGACTTACAATATAGCAAATGAGGTTCATATAACTCATAGAAATCAGTAACTCGTAATATATAAGAATAGATATGTATATAGCTCATGAAAGATATCATAACTCATAGATAGATAGATATAGAAATCATACTCGTAACATATTAAGAATAGAGGCACTTTATTAACATATTCCCCTCGTAATAAAGAGTAGAGGCCGGATTAGCATACTTTTCCTCGTAATAAGAGTAAAGGTGTAATTAACATACTCTTTCTTGTAATATGTGAAACTGATCAGGTTTCACGTCTAGGACAATTTACCCTTCCTAGATAGGGGTATGATATTATACCCTATCCATTAGGTTACAATGTGCACAATGTCTGATGGTTAACCCACATCAGTCGAGGATTTCTATACCATTAAGGGTTATTATCATATGGATAGAATAATTGAGGTTCTCATAAACAAATAGCTCATATGGTTCATATGGTTCTCATAAACAAATAAGAATTAGTGAATGGCTAATTAAGAGATTATAAGGTTTTATACAATATTCTCATGGTGGCTCATACAAGAAATTAGGCATTAGGCCTTAGGAATTCAAATACAAGAATAGTAGTATATTTTCTACTCACCTTAGTAAAAAAGAATGCTCTACTATCTCTTAGAAAACTCTCAATCACATCAAACAATAGGGCTCATCACAACACTCATGATCCCCTTGATGACTTCTAAGAGGAACTATTCATGTAAACACATACAAATAACAAATACATATCAATTCATACTCTTAATCACCATATACATATTAGTCTCATGACTCTTAATCTAATTCATTTCCCAACATAGACTTATAACAAGAAAGAAGAAGAAACTTAAAAAAAACTCAAAATCCTAACTTACCTCTTAAATAAATACTTCAATAATGGAAGAAAGGATGACTCCAATAACCTTAGATCCTTTAATTGATGCAATAAATGAAATTTTTAGCACTAAATATGGGTGGGTAGGGTGTTTCTCTTGAATTTTTAGGGTTAGGGAGGAGCAAATGGCTTAAATGAACTAAATTAGGGCTTAAATCTCTTTATATGGACCATCAATTCTGCCAAGGCCCGACATGATGAACGAGCGTTCATCTCATATTCCTTAGCTATAACTGTTCACAAAGAAGGTTTCTGAACGAGCCTTCAAGTAGATGAACGAGAGTTCACTTGCATGAACGAGCGTTCATGTTCTATGAATGAACGTTCATCTCCATTTCCCCAATTTGCTACTATTCACACAGGGATTTTCTGAACGCACGTTCAACAATATGAACGAGTGTTCATGTCTATGAACGAGGGTTTAAGACTATGAACGAGTGTTCACACTCCAAAACCTTCAAAACATTCATCAATTCACCACATACAGCTATAAACTCGCCCCATTAGCCTTATCCCAATATAAATACCACCAAATCATCATATATCACTTAGCATACAACTCATGGCTCATAAATATACTTGTTACACATCTAGTAACTCATATAAGGGAATAAATGAATACACACATGAACTTGGAGTATTACACTATTGGTGAACTTAACTGTAATACCCGAGATTTCCATAGCCTATTAGGGTTATGAAAATGATACAGAATATAAATGCTATAGATAGTACATTATAGAATTGATAATGGGAATATAGGAAACCTTTGTTGTTTTGTATGTTAAGTGCATTGTTAAATGTTTGTAATGAATGTATGTATTTCCATGGATTTAATTAAATTGAAAGGAGCAATGTATCAATTGTTATAGAGTATATGATGATATGGAAAAATGGGAATTAATATGCTAATGAAAAAGGAACGAAAGGAAATTACAGAAAATTTTATAATTGGGAAATGGTTCGTTTGGGCTTTTAATTGGGCTTTTGGATTTTCAAGCCCAATCCAATGTAATGGCCGGCCCACAATTGTTCAAATATATATAGAATTTTTTTTTTTATTAAGTTTAAGATATGATAAGTTAAGGTTAACTGGTGGAAAAGTTGAAATTTGCTAGTAAGACTCCAAAGTTGACTAAAAGTCAACTTACTTAAGCTAATGGAACTCTTCTTTTCCCTACATCAAGTCCAAGTTCATTCTTTTGTTTTATTCACCATTATCATCTATGCTTAGTCACCATAACACCTAAGGAAGATCAAGGTCATTGGTCTTAATTAAATCATGACCATTTATGTTGATTCCATCATAGCCATTTAATTTTTGAAGTTGAAATCACCACCATTCAAGTTAATAACATATAAGCCAAACTTTGTCCAAAATCCTTCACTTTGTGCCGTGCCATCCAAACCTTTCCTGGATAGGTTTGTGATCGTGTTTATAGATGATATCTTAATTTACTCGAAGAGTAAAGAAGATCACGAGGAGCATCTGAGAATAGTGTTACAAATTTTAAGGGAGCATAAGTTTTATGCCAAATTATCAAAGTGTGATTTTTGGTTGGGGCAAGTATGCTTTCTTGGTCATGTGGTGAGTAAGGAAGGAATTAAAGTAGATCCTAAGAAGGGGGAAGCAATATCGGGCCTCGACCCACAACGGTTATGGAGATAAGAAGTTTCTTAGGATTGGCAGGTTATTATCGTCGATTTATAAAGGATTTCTTGAAGATGGCGACACCGTTAACGAAGCTTACCAGGTGTGGACCCTCACTTTTGCACATCCAAAATTATTTCTAAACTCTCTAAAGTTGTCCGGAATATTTTTCTATCCAAACTGACACTTTTTGGCTCCTGATCGGACTTTTTGTACCAGACAGCACTTTCCCAAAATTGATCAGATTTTTCTCAAAACTGACTGTTAAAATGTCCGACAATTAATTTTAGATCCACTGACCGGTAATTTTTCAGACTTAAGAAAATCCCAAAAACTGACCCGGAAGTTTCAAAAACTGACCCGAAAACTGAAAAAGACCTGCAAATCAGATTCTGCAAGTCAGCCGCCAGAGCACTTGGCGGATCCGCCTGAACCACTGGCGGCTCCGCCAAGTCATCCAAAGGCTGCCGCCGGACAGGCCGGAGGAGCCGCCAGGCCATCTGGAGGCTGCCGCTAGACAGGCCGGCGGAGCCGCCGGGACCTCCGGCGGCTGCTGCCGGACCTTCTGGCGGTGCCGCCAAACCCCCTGGCGGCGCCGCCGGGTCAGTCCTGTACTGGTCCCCACCTGTGTCCCAAAATTACCCTTTTGCCCCTCCAGTCTGATTTTTTTAACTTCAAAAGGCCATACCCTTTTGGACTTTTCACTCTTTCACTACCCAAATTACCCTCACCTCACTTTGCCTATAAATACCACCCTCCCCTCCTTCATTTTCTACACCTCAAGTTCTTGTTGATTTTTTCAATTGCTTCCTCTCTCTCTCTCTCTCTCTCTAATTAGTTGTTACTCTCTCTCTAATTACTTAGTTAGTTAATTAAAAATTAATTTTAATTAACTAATTAACCTTTTTTTAAAAATTTTCACCCACTCTCAATTAATTAATTAATTAAAAATTAATTAAAAATTAATTTTAATTAATTAATTAATCTTTTTTTTTTAACTAAAATTTTCACTCAAGTGGTTAATTAATTATTTTAATTAATCATTTCTTTAATTAATTAATCATTTTAATTAATTAAAGTTTGAGTAATCAAATCAAATCTCCCTTTTTCAAAATCAATCCTATTTTCCAAAACGGAACTCCGCTCTGGTAAAATCATTCACCCTCCGCCAACCAAAAAGAAGGTATAATCTCTTACCCTCACTCAAATCCCAAATCAAACCAAACCAATCAAATCTGACCGATTTCTAAACTCCCTTCCACCTCATAGTGGAACGAACTACACGGGTTTTGATCCCCATTCAATGGGGTACGTAGGCACGCTTGGAATCTAAAATCCAAGCCTCAAATCCAAATCCCAACCAATCCCCTCCCCCATTTATTTTCCATGTAAATTTATGTTTTTCCATGTAAATTTTTAATTAATGTAATTAGTTAATTATTTTGGGAGTAAAGGAGTGATTTTGTGATTTCCCTAATACCCATAAGGGTTAGAGGAAATACTCTCCTTTACTTATGGATGTTTAAATACTCGTTCTTTAAATACTTGCTCTTTATTTTTCTACCTGTCTCATAATTATGCCATGTCCATGCATTATTAAAATTGTCATCAATATCCGTCATCCATGAAATTATTTTTCAAAAAGTCAAATCAAATTTAAGTGCCAAATCGAGATTATTCAAAACCAAATACCTAGTCCCCGAGCCCAAGCTTGGTTCGAAGATTAGTGATTTTATCCTTGGGTAAATTAATCAAAAGATTAATAAATTGGAGTCAAATTGGATTTTTCCTTAATTTTTTCATTTAAAATAAATTAGGGTGGCGACTCCCGAATCCTTTTCGAAAAAACCAAAAATCAATTTTCTGAGGTGATAGCCGCTTCCAATCGTGAGCACCAAAACTCGTTCCTTAACCTCCCTTAAAAATCGCTCTAGCCTTTCCTTAAGGTATTTCCCACTAGCGAGGGGAGGGGCATTCGGGCAAGGCCTCGCACCAGGAAGCAAGTGAAGTATAAATGGGATGAGTCATGTAAGAAAAGTTTTCAAAAGCTTAAAGATTGCTTAATCTCGGCTCCAGTGTTAGCTCTACCCGAAGGGAATGAAGGTTTTGCTATATACTATGATGCCTCGAGAATTGGTTTTGGATGTGTGTTAATGCAAAACAGAAGGGTAATTGCCTATGCATCTAGGCAATTAAAGAGACATAAATTAAATTATCCTACCCATGATTTAGAAATGGTAGCAGTTGTCTTTGCTTTAAAATTTTGGAGACATTATTTATATGGGGAGAAATGTGAGATTTATACTGACCATAAGAGCCTTCAATATATTTTAAAGCAAAGAGACTTAAATTTAAGGCAGCGGCGATGGGTAGAATTGCTTAAGGATTACAACTGTCATATCTTTTACCATCCTGGTAAAGCTAATGTGGTAGCAGATGCTTTTAGTAGAAAATCGATTGGTAGTGTTTCTCATATAGCGGTTTTGAGGAGACCTATAGTGAGAGAGTTAAAGCAAATGTTCAATGAGGGCTTACAGTTGGAGGTGAATGATTCGCAAGTATTGTTGGCTCATTTCCAAGTGAAGCCGAAATTAATTGATGAAATTAAAACCTTGCAAAGTCAAGATCCTCAATTAGAGAAGATCAAAGAAGACTTGAAGAAGGGACAAGCTCCATAGTTCAAAATGGAGGAAGACGTTCTGAAATGTGGAAATCGCCTTTGTGTGCCGAATGTAGAAGGGTTAAGAGAAAAAATTTTGAAGGAGACACATCAAACTCCTTACAGTGTACATCCGGGTGCCATTAAAATATACCACGATGTGAAAGGTTTGTATTGGTGGCCGGGATTGAAGAAAGACGTGGTGATTTTGTCTCTTCGTGCCTTACCTGTCAACAAGTGAAGTTTGAGCATCAACGAACTTCTGGGTTACTTCAGGAGATAAGATTGCCCGAATGGAAGTGAGAACGAGTTACTATGGATTTTGTAGTAGGATTGCCAAGAACAATGAAAGGGTATGACTCCATCTGGGTCATAGTGGATCAATTGACGAAATCAACACACTTTATTGAAGTAAAGACCACGTATACTGCAGTGGATTATGCTCGAATATATATTTATTCGATTATCTCGGATCGAAGTACACAATTTACTTCGAGATTTTGGAAAAAGTTGCAAGAATCAATGGGAACGCAACTTGACTTCAGTATTGCTTTTCATCCTTAAACGGATGGACAATCTGAAAGAATAATTCAAACGTTGGAGGATATGCTTCGTATGTGTGTTATGGATTTTAGAGGTAGCTGGGATAGACATTTGCCACTTGTTGAATTCGCATACAATAATAGTTATCATTCCTCGATAGGAATGGCGCCTTACGAAGCGTTATATGGTAGGAAATGTAGATCTCTGATCTGTTGGACAGAAGTCGGTGATAAGTATCTTAAAGCCCTTGATATGATAAAGGAAGCTATCGACAAAATGAAGATTATATAGGAAAGACTAAAGCCTGCTTTTAGTCGCCACAAGAGTTATGCTGATCCTAAGAGGAAGGATGTTCAATTCGCAGTTGGAGACCATGTATTCTTGAAAGTTTCTCCAATGAAAGGAGTAATGAGGTTCGGCAAGAAAGAAAATTTATCTCCTCGTTTCGTTGGACCTTTTGAGATTTTTAGTAGAGTCGGAGAAGTTTCATACAAACTTGTACTGCCTCCTACGATGGAACATGTACATCCAGTTTTTCATATGTTAATGCTGAGAAAGTACGTATCTGATCCTTCACACATATTGCAACCACAACTTATTAAGGTTGATGAAAATCTTTCTTACGAAGAAGTTCCAATTGCTATTTTGGATTGACAAGTAAAGAAGCTGCAAAATAAGGAAGTACCTACGGTAAAGGTGCAATAGCAAAATCGTAATGTCGAGGAATGCACATGGGAAAGTGAAAGAGATATGCTTCAGAAATATCCGTATTTGTTTCAGTCATCGTAGGTAAGTTATTAAAATTCGAGGATGAATTTTTCTAAGGGGGGTAGAATGTAATACCAGAGATTTTCATAGCCTATTAGGGTTATGAAAATGATACAGAATATAAATTCTATAGATAGTACATTATAGAATTGATAATGGGAATATAGGAAACCTTTGTTGTTTTGTATGTTAAGTGCATTGTTAAATGTTTGTAATGAATGTATGTATTTCTATGGGTTTAATTAAATCGAAAGGAGCAATGTATCAATTGTTATAGAGTATATGATGATATGGGAAAGTGGGAATTAATATGTGTGAACCCTGAATTTTGCACTGTCTGAACCCTCGGACATGCGATTAAGCCTCAAAAACTGAAACGGGCAAGAAAGGGTCAAAAAATCCGACGAACCGGCCCGTCTAACCTGGAGGACCTCACAGGGCCCTCCAGGGACTGCACAGGGCTGTGCGGAACCGCACAGGCCCTATGCGGTCCCAAAAATGGGCTATACAGTCCCCTTCTTCTGTGCGGTCTGTCTTCTCCTGTGCGGTCCAGAATGCTCCGTGTGTGGTTCCAGAATGCCTGTGTGCGGTTTCAAGCTTCAGAACACTAAATCCCACATTGAAAAAACACAAAAACTCACCTAGCTTCTATTCCTATATAAACCAGCCCCCCAAACTCACTTCTACACAAGTTAACACACAAAAGCTAGCTAAATCAAGCCTAATTGGTTAAAAGCTAGCCATTTTTTAAAGGCTTGGTTTGAAAAGAGCTGCCTTTTAGTTCAAAGATTTGTTCTTGTTGGGTGGTTGTCTGTGGGTTCTCTCAAGCCAGTTCGAGAGAGTCCTAAGAGCCGTCCGAGTAGCCATTGGGAGGCTTTGGTTCTGCCGAGTCAAGTCAAGGTGGAATTGCGATTCGGTCGCCCGCTCTGTCTATACGTCCCGAAGCATCGTCATCAAAAGGTATTTATTTTCTTCCTTTTTCATTTATTTATTTATTTTTTTTAAAGTTTGTGTTGTTTTCTTTGCTCGATTTTGTTTGCTTTTAG
>CATKHJ010664295.1:0-10758 GCA_949750685.1 Vernicia montana | reverse complement strand
CCCTTGAGTTCTTGATACTTGTAATTGAGATTTTATTTTTTTATTCAATATATATAGGCAATATTAATATTCCAAGTATATGTTAAAATGTGTTAAGATAAAAGTTTTACTTGAAGATTTTACTTGTTGAGGATGAGCTTCGATGACGAGAACGAAGTTTGATAGTAAGGACTAGCATCACTAACGAGGATGAAGCCTCGATGTATGATTATACGAGTTATCGAGTTGTTAAGGACGAAGGTGATCTCGATATTAAAAGAGGTGAGTGAGGAGCTAGATATAAAAGGGACAAGTCGAGGAGCTCAGTATCAAGGCAGATGGGGTGCCTATATAGAATTATGAAGCGAGTTGAATGACTCGAAGACGAGTAACATTCTACAGTAAATGAACAGGTGTATGTTTCTAATTGCGTGTTACTTTTGAGTGCGTGTCTTTCGCATGGCGAAAGTTAATGATCGTCAATGAACAAAATGTCCACCACTAAGAAATTTTTATTAATATTTTATTCGATTCCTTTTCATATATGACACACAAGGTATAAAAAATGAAACACTTCTTCTTCTTCTCTCAATTAGATTTCTTTATCTTCTTTAGAGAAATCTTAGATCTAAGCGATTTATCTTTTCTTCTACCTTTCTTTAAAAGAGTTAATTAGAGTAAGAGTTGACTTGTAGCTGACCGAGCCAAGAACTGTTAAGCATTATGATTGTAGAGGTGATCTAAGCTTAAGTGAAGGACTAGCTTTGAGGTAAGTTATGAAATGTATGAATGCATGGTAAAACCACCATAAATTGCTTCTGTTCAAAAATCCTTTCTTGTGATTTAATTTTTATGACCAAAATGATATTATGATTATTGCTATAATATTAATGTTATTTTACTATCCATTGGGACATAAAAGCCATATTGTCATTGCTTAAATGTTGGAAAACCAATTTGTAAATGTAAACTGTTAATTGTTCAATTGTTATTGATGAAGCCATTGGGCCAACTTATTATTTATTGTTATGATCCTTACCGAACCTTTACCGAGCCTGAACCATGCATGACATAATGCCTTTACTAATGGAGAAAAACTATTAGACCGTGTGTACCAGTGACTCGACTGATAGAGTCTAAGTTATCAGTGTCCTACCTAGGGAGGGCCATATACCCTAGGCATATGCTCAGCCAAGCATATGTACAGAGAGAATTTACTGCCCTGATAGTTACTCATACTTATGGGGACAGTGGTGCAGTCTCGTCTATATTTTTTGATGGTTATTGTATTTTTCTTTTATGACGGATAGTACCCTTGGTGCTCATTTTTCTTTGGCATATATTAATCATTTTTGTACCCTGTGGAATTGATTGATTTATTTATGTATATAAAATCATTGTTCATTTGAGGACTCCAAGTCTTAATGCATTTCATGATTTATTGATTTGATAGCTCACCCTCCTCATCTGTGATATCAGGTGGTCAAGTTGAAGAGGTTAGAGGTAGAGAAAACTGAACTTCGTGATTCTTCTTCCTCAAAGCTATAAAAAATGTATATGTTTAAAACTATTGTTTTGTCATGTAAATGAAACAATTTTAATTCAAATCTTAGCTGCTCCGTAGAATGTTAATGGTGATGTATGAAACAATATATTTTAAATGAATGGGAAATATGATTTTCTTTTATTTGTTGGATTATGTGTGGTTTAGTACTTGTTTATAGTTTCCTATTGATTGATGGTGGGTTCTACGGGTGTTTAGTGGTCTTAAATCTACCCATGTCCCCGGACTGTCACACCATTGGAGTTCAGGGTGTGACACCAAGTCTTCAAGCCAAGTCAAATCAAGGAGAAATGACTTGGTTGCCAAAAGCAAAGGGAACTGAAATAAGTCCAAGTAACAAACATAATTTAATCCAAGGAGGACTAAACTAGGTACTAAAACTCAGGCAAAATTAGCCCTATGAGTATTGTAGGGAGAAATATAAAAAGAAGATTACAAGGATGCAAGGACAACTATCAATTAACATCCAATGGGTGAGGAGAATGGTTATGGGGAGGCTGCTTTTATAGGCTAAAGAAGGGTGGAGGACAAGCTCTTTAACCAATGTGGGATTTGGAAGTGTTTTAGTGCGTAAAACGAAGCAAAACAATAAGGATCAGCGTCAGCTACCACACGCTAGGCCTGCGGCTACCGCAAAGGCCCTTGTGGTTCTATAGGGCCAGCCTACGGTAGCCCACAGGTGGTTCCATATGGTTTTTTGATTTTTGGCCTGTTTTGGTTCGTTCTCGATTTCAAAGGTCCCAGGAGCTTTTCCAAAGTTCGTGGAAGTCCGATTATTTCCTAGAATGTTTGACTCTTGCTTCTAAACCTGTACAAGTATGGTTATATGTAGTTAAATGTCCTAGAGGTATAAAATTACGTGTTCATAATAATTTATTATAGATCCAAAGAAAGGTTTTTAGGTAGCTCGGGAAAGTAGGCCCATAAGCCAAATTTGAACCATCCATAGTGGGCCACACAAAGCACCAAAAGTATAGTGTTCTCCTCTATGGAGGAAAGCGTGAATACTTTTGTAAATATGAGCAAAGATATATGGGTCGAGTGCTAAACGTCGGCCAAAGGCTAAGGCTGTTGCAACTTTTAAATGTTCATTGGTCACTTTAACCGAAGCAGTGTAAAATACAAACTTGCACAGCCAATATAAGAGAAACAAAACATGTTCCTCAAAAGAAGGTTCAGAGTCAATGGTTCAATTGTTGCTTACGAAATTACTGTAGCTATAATCATTCTTACCAAATGAAATGTCCAGTTCATTTGTGTTAACCTCAATTAAAGCATTAACAGAGTCACTAGTCAGAGGAATATTGAAGAGGACGGCTAGGTTATAGAGGGTGATGGACATGATCCCAAACCTAAAAGTAAAAATATTACTTTTGGTCGACAAAAATAGAAAGTCTGGGAAAGAAATTGTTTCTGGAGTATAACCCTAGTCAAAGTGAAGTCCATTAAATCATATATATAATAACCCAAATCCTAAGTTAGATATATATGACAATATGGAATGTAAATGGAGCAGAGAACCCTAAACCTTAGTTAATTTTATTAGATTTTTCCTAGCTTAGAGTAAGATCTTGATTAGACATTAATAATATGTATATGGATATAGGTGGTTATTAATTAATTCTTAATAATCATAATATTATTGGAAAAAGAATAAAGTTTGATTAAATGAAGAATTGGAGTTGGAGTTCAAATAGTTATTAGAAAACACTTAAAAAATGAAAGAAAAATTAAAAGAGAGGAAAAGAGATTACATAATGGCATTAATGTAAATATAATTAAAATAAAAAAAAATGGACAATTTTAAAACATTATGGCTGCCCAAGAGAAGTTAATTGGGCAATAGACTTTTGACAAATTTCCCACCTAAGATTAACATAAAAACTCCAACTTTCTACAACCTCTCATAACTTGCTTCCATTCTCCACCAAGCTTTTTTTTTTCTCTCCATCATTTTCTTTAGCTTTAAGGGCTTTCTTTTCCACCTATGTTGGCCAGCCATAGATTTTAAGAAGGGAAAAATTAATCTAAGTTAAAAGGTAAGATAATTCTTGTCTTACTAAGTATTTTCAAGTAGTATTTTAGTTCTATGAAACTTGTTTGAATTCGATCAAGAAGGGGAAAATTAGAGAGATTAATTCTTGATTTCAATTGAGCATAAAATTAGTTTAATTAGGTATGTAGATAATTAAATTGAACTTAGAATCTTTTAATTAACTGGAACTATGCATAAATTGAGATTAGGGTTTTAGTATGAGAAGAAGAATAACAAGTAGAAATTTGTACATATTATTTCATAGTCTTAGAGAAAGAATTAAAAAAATTTCAAAACATAAATGTTGCAGAGTTTTTTCTTGTATATATATGTACAAAATTTCAAATCATTTGGAGTTTATATGATAGAGTAAATGGACTTAGAAATACAGGATTCCAGATAATAATTGTTGTAGGACATAATTAAGTAGCTAATATGATTAATTTATTTCAAGGGATAAATTATCTTTATTTTGTATGAAATTTGGTAGACAGATTAATATATATGTTTCCTAGGTGTTCTAAATATTTCAGGTCAAAATGATATGATTTGATAAGGTAAATGATTAGCTCAAGGCATAGTACTCTGGCTGTCTAGCAAATGGCAGTCCGAGATTGTCCTTACATTTTGAGGACTTTAGGGGCTGAATTATATCAGGTGACATGAGAAATGTTCATTTATGTGCAAGCTAACTGATTGTCAATTATCTTAGCAATTTAACATGTACGTTATGAGCTATGATCAAGGTTGTGGAAACTGTTCAGACAATACTTGCATAAAAATAGAGCAAGTTTTGAAAATTCACCATAAATTGTGTAGTACATACTCTGAGCTAAATTTTGGATATGTTATAGCCTCTTATGTCTAGTTTTAATAGAAGAAAGAATCAAGTCATTTGGATGAGTATAAAGTTGATAAATTCCTAGTTAGGGTAACTAAGTAATATTCGACCAAGAGGACAAAAGATTAGAATTGAAGTTGTTTATGCTAAGATTGATAGGAATTAGATTTAGTCATGAGAAATAGTAGCAAAGATTGATTAGAAAATTATTAAAGGTATGTTAATATTAAATATATAAATTATTAGTTATCAAAAAATAAGAGTTTTAAGGGAGAATTGAGTATGTTAATGAATTGTTAGCTAAAGTTAAGTAACTAATTGGAGTTTTTTCATGTGTATAATAATTGTAGCTCCTATAAGTGATCCAAGAGGAGGAGATTCAAGAAGGAAGTGACCATCCATTTTGTCTATTATAAAGAAGTGAAGTGTAAAGAAGTGTATTGGTTCAAAGTGAGTGAAAAAATATACTGTTATTCTTGTGTTTGATTCAATGAGGCTCTTGAAGCCTATTTTTATTGTTATACCACCCATCTAATTCTTGAAATTCTTTTTTTAAAGACTATTTGTTAATTATTGAAACTCTTGTTTATGACATCATGAGTATTGACCCCTTTGAATATGGAATTCCTTTCATATAAGACTATATGTATTGAACAAATTGTTATTGAAGTACTTGATAAAAACCATGAGATATTGAAGTTAATTGTATGAGATTATGTGTAACCTAGAGATCATGTGAACCCATGATATGTGAAGCAGAAATTTTTTACTGATGTGGCTAATACATCAGATTGTGTGCACACAGGATACCCGCGAATAGGGTATATTATCCGAACCTAACCTAGGAGGGATTTATAAGTCTTAGTCATGGAACTTGATCAGTTTCATGTTGTACATGTGATGTGGGGAACATGCGTAACCTAGCCTTTATTTCTAAATTTTATGTGGAGAGTATGTGTAATCTAGTCTCTGCTCTATATATGTGATGTGGGGAGCACACTGTTTCTAACCATATTGATTTCAGTTAAATCTTGCAATGTGCCATTTGTAACCAATCTTGTTGTGAGCTCATTGCCATTGATACCACTTCATTTGTCTATATGCCATTGATATTGATATATATAATCATTTTTTCTATATATATGTATATGAAATGCGTACTATTCTTATGAGCCGAACTTAAATACCAAGCCTAGTATGGTAGTATATTCTTCACTCATTGAGATTTTCTTACTAGTTGTTGTTTATTGTTTTTCAAGAAAGTAATAGGATATTGCTGTGAGGCTTCGCCCGAGCACCGGTCTGATCCGCTAGAGGGGATCAAAATGCTCATTCGGGTTTGGTCTCACGATGGAACCCTCGGGTTCAGCTTGGTTAATTTTAAAAATTGATTTGGGAGTCGCCACCTTAAATTTATTTTATTTGGAAAAAGTTAAGGAAAAAACCCATTTGACTCCAATTATTACCCAATAGAAAAGTGCACTAGTCCTCGATTACCAAAGAGGATTTGGGGACTAGGTTTTCGGTTCATTTTTATTAATTTGGCAAGTTTAATACACAATGACTTAAAATTGATTTCATGAATATTTATAGATGAATGAATAATAATGTATGAATTAAAGTAAAATAAAGCAATAAATAAATTAAATAAATAAAGCAAATATGAATCTTAAGTTTACAAAATAAACCAAATCAGGGGATACTTTCTCTAGCCCTTATGGGATTCTAGGAAAGTCACACATTCTCCAAAATAAATCCAATAACAAAAGTAATGAAAGAAATGAAAGAAAGCACAGAAATATGTAAAAAAGGTGAAAGAGGAAGAAAGTTTGTTTTAATTGGATTTGATGCTTTCAGACAAGCATGCCTACATATCCCTTCGAATGGGAATCAAAATTCACGTAGTTCACCCTTCTTGCAAAGGGGGTTTGTTTAGTCTGAGCCTTTTATCATGTTTCAGCTCATTGATTAAAAGGTGGGTTGATTGATTTTAATCAAATAGAATTGATTACCAAGTTGTTAATTAGGTCAGATTTAATTAACAAAAAAAAAAGCATCATAACAAGTTAATTAATTCAGTTTCTAATTAACATGCCTCTTAAAGTGATAAAAATAAAAGGATTAAAGAGAAGGGGATCATATAAAGGAAATGGGAAAAGCAATAAACTATACTAAAATAAAAGAACTAAAGAAAGGAAATAAAAGAAAAGGGAACATACAAAGCAAAGGGGAGAATAAAACAACAAAGGAAATATAAAATAAACTAAGCTAAAAATAAAAAGCAAACAAAACAATCAAGAAAACAAAACAAAAATTCAAAAATAAATAAATAAATAGAAGAAAAGGACAGAAAATAAATACATTTTGAAGACGAGGCTTGGGGATGTATGGACGACCGAATCGTAATTCCATATTGACTCAACTTGGCGGAACCATAGCCTTCGAATGGCTACTAGGACGACGCTTTTAGGACTCCCTCGAACTGGCTTGAGGAGAAAAGCCTCGAAACGACCACCCAAATCCCAAAAGAAAACTTTGAACTAGAAAGGCAGTTCTTTTCGAACCGAGCCTTGAAAATTACTTGCGTTTGATCAATTAAGCTTGATTTAGCAAGAGGTGTGTCTTTTGAGTTAGGAAAGGGGGGTTTATATAGGTAGAGAGGCTAGGGAAGGTTTTCACATTTTCCAATGTGGGAAAATTGACCTGAAGTGCAAAAACCGCACACGACCCTTCTGGACTGCACATGAGCCTTTTTGGACCGCACAAGAGCCACCATGACTGCACAGAAGGCTATGTGACCGCACATAGCCAGAAGTGAACCGCACATAAGATGTGCTGAACCACACAGCCCATGTGCGGTTCCTATAATGGCCTGTGCGGTCACCTAAGTGCAATCAGGGCCAAATCTCCTGTTTTTTTGATCCTTTCTTGCCTGTTTCAGTTTTCGAAACTTATTTGCATGCCCAAGGGTTTAGACGGTGTGAAATTCAGGGTTCATAGCTATCCCCTTATCATAATTGGCCGGTTTGATGGGCGATTCTGATAAATGTGAACTTGGGGATATCTTAGATGAGTTTGGTAAATAAGATGACTTCAATCTATTTTGGGAAGTCCAGTTTGATGCTCAGTTAGTTTTGAAGCATTTCTGAATTGATTTGGATGGTTTTTCATTTTTCAGGGTATTTTTGATTTTCTAGTATTTCTATCATAACCGGGGCATCCCAATTCTGATCTGGGAAAATAAGTTCTCAGATGAAAGAGAAAAATATTGCGAACGCACTGGAACTGACGGTGCTGAATTTTGACTTCAAACGAATCTAAAATAGCGTCCCGAGTGATTTGGCAGTGAAAGTTACCATACAAGTGGACCCCTTTGTATAAAGGAGTAACCACCTCTCATTTCTTCTCTTTTCATCATTTGTTAGATTTTCACTCTCTCTCTAAAACTCATCTTCTCTAACTTCTTTCTAGAATTCTCTTTCCTCAAAATTCATTATGGCTTTCCCTAGCGACCGACGCACTTAGAGTTACCAGGCCCCGTGGGAGAATACCCACCCATCAGATCTACTTCAGGAGCTGGAGACCCATGTTGCTCGCACCTGCGCTATGGAGGTATTTATGCTTCTTATTCTTTTTCTTTCCTGTCATACATGTTAGCTTTACACAAAAATAAAATATATATACAGTATGCAATTTAGGCAAAGTAGCTCAAATGATTTTTTTTTTTTTTGCAAAATGATAATTAAAGGGAGTTAGCTATAGAGCTAGAGGAGGTCGATCAAACCTGTCGATTATGGCTACCTTTTTAAAGACACGTCCGTAGGTTAGGGAGCTGATTGAGCCTTCAGGGTTGCTCGACTTCCTATCGTTGGAGTATACTCATTGGAGTAACCTCCCACTACTGAGAGCTTTAGCAGAGAGGTGGTGGGATACCATTGATACCTTTCATTTTCCTTGCGGGGAGATGACTGTGACTCCCTTGGATCTGACCATGCTGACGGGATTGCATTCATTGATGACCTCTGGATTTCTATTCCGATTGGCATAATTTATCAGATGAGCGATTGACAGATCTGTTAGGCCTGCTTCCGCAACGTGGCCATATTCATCTCTCTAAAGTCTGGCTTCGAGAGAGGATTGAGATTATAACTCTCGATGTGGGTGTCTTTACTGATGAGCAGGCGGCTCGCATCATCATGCTGATGATTCTGGGCTGTTCATTATGCCACACTAGGAGGGATACTATTGACCTGAGTGTCCTCCGCTCTCTAGAAGATTTGGCAGTGATTGGGGAGTATGACTAGGAAGGATCTATTTTTTGTGCGATGTACAGGGAGATGTTTGATTTCTCCCAGGGAATATTTGTTGGATTGGGCGAGACCCACATTATCTGGGAGGTATGTCATGATGCCCTTATTTTTGTTTCACACGCTTGCCCCCTGTTTGCTAACTATCTGCTGTCTGATTTGCAGTACTGGGCTTATAAGTATTTCTCTCACTTATCTCCCTCTTTGAGAGATGCTTCTGCGGATTGCTTCCCCTGTGGCTATGCCTGGAGGTCAGGGAATAGGGGTTGCCATGAGCAGCATAGCTTTCATGGCATCAGAGCATTTTTCTTACATCTTCGAGTATCATAAGTACTGTCTATTTTGTACCCCTGTAAACACATCTTTTACTGCTTCTTATAACTTGCTTTTGGCCTGTGTAGGTCCGATGGGTGCCTTTCAGATCGAGGATGATGCATCTGTCAGAAAGGACAAAGTCTAGCTTGACCTTATCTTCCTTGCATCTGTTGTTACGATTTCTAGTTGACCGGATGTTCTACCTTGGAGAGAGGGTCGAGCCCATCTTACTGGAGAGAGGGTTGTTCTTGCTAACCCTCATGTCGAGATGCGATATGGGCTTCACATTCGGGATCAAGACATTTTAGGAGCAAGCCTTCCGATAGAGCCTTTCCTGGACCCTGAGGCTGATTATGATGCTTTTTGCAGTAGTAGGCTAATGCCAGGTGTACCTTTTCTAGAGAGGCATGCCCGACCTATGTCGATAGCTGGTTCTGTTTGTACTTCACGAGGTGAGAGAGGTGCATGTCCGAGTTCCAATTCTGGATCTAGTAGAGCTTTTCCACAGTATCTCTGGGCTGCTGAGGACTTAGATTATGTCTCCCGAGATCAGGGGATGGTCAAATATGCTATTCCTAATGTTGTGCCATCAGGGTACCCTTCATTCCCAGATGATGTTGCTGAGGTATGTAGCTTATGTTTGATTTCTGAAAAAAAAAAAAACCCATGTAGCTTTAATCTGATATGTTTCTGTTCTATTTTCTATAGGTTCCCCTGGATTGGGCCCGTCATTCTCATAAGATGGTCGGTCGATTGAGGTCAGCATTATCAACCTCTCTTACTTTTCGAGGTTTGCATGATGATGATGATGGATCTCCATCATAGAGGAGGAGGTAGAGGCGCGATAGACATTAGCTTTGACTTTAACTTTTTATGCACAATGTATGCTAGGATTATGTATGTATGCATGTATGCATGTACCAGAACATGATGTATTTCAAACTACCCACATGATATGATCATGCTATGGAATGATATATATGCCTTTTTGGGTTTTATGTATGATTATGAAGGCATAAATGTATGTCCTGGCTACTTTTCTCTCTCCTTGCTCTCATTTTTTTTCTTTTTTTTTTCATCCTTATTCCTCTGAAAACAGTACAACAGATCAAATTGAGGAAAGCAGGACTGTGTTTGAAGTGACCAGGAAAAAGGGCAGTGGGAACCGCACATGGCTTGTACGGAACCGTAAAGGCTTGTGAGGCCTCGCCCGTACGTCCTTCCCCTCGCTTGGGAAAATTTATTGCCTTAAGGAAAGGCGAGAGCGATTTTTAAGAGAGGTTAAGGAACGGGTTTTCGTGCTCACGATTGGAAGCGGCTATCGCCTCAGAAAATTGATTTGATATTTGAAAAGGTTCGGGAGTCACCACCCTAATTTATTTTAAATAGAAAAATTAAGGAAAAACCCAATTTGACTCCAATTTATTAATCTTTTGATTAATTTACCCAAGGATAAAATTACTAATCTTTGAACCAAGTTTGGGCTCGGGGATTAGGTTTTTAGTTTTTAATAATCTCGATTTGGCATTTAAATCTAATTTTACTTTTTGAAAAATGATTTCATGGATGACGGATATTGATGACAATTCATAATGCATGAACATGGCATAATTATGAGACAGATGGAAAAATAAAAAGCAAGTATTTAAAGAGTGAGTATTTAAACATTCATAAGTAAAGGAGAGTATTTCCTCTAACCCTTATGGGTATTAGGAAA
>CATKHJ010664201.1:0-14173 GCA_949750685.1 Vernicia montana | reverse complement strand
TTTGCTCTGTGTATGATATGAATGCAGTTTGCATACAATGCCAACTCCTAAATATGATCTTGGAAAAAAGTGACTTGAAGATTGCAAAATGATTCTTTAGTGGGTTCCTAAGGCTATCTTAGGAAGGTCTGACAAATCTGTAATATTTTTGAGTGATGACCATGATAGGTAATCTAGACCTCAAGCAGAAAGGTGTTTATGCAAATTTAATACCTTGAACCAATGATTGGTTATCTGAAAAGGTGATTTTCGAAAGATGGGAAAAGGAACCAGCTTGATGTCTAGGTGAGTGTTTAGATATTTCTGGGTGAGGTGGATAAGAAAGGGAGCCTCGACCTAAAGCGAGTCGACTCGAGAGATTTGGAAAATATTCTGATAAGGGGAGAGCCTTGGCCTATGGCCAGCCGGCTCGAGAGATAAGATTTAATCGATTGGGTGAACCCTCTTGACTTGGCTGATCGGGTGAAGGATCTTTTGGCTTGGCTGATCGGATAAAGGATCCTTTGGCTTGGCTGATTAGGTGGAGGATCCTTTGAACTTGGCTGATCAGGTGGAGGATCATTTAGGCTTGGCTGATCGGGTGGATGATTCTTTAAGCTTGGCTAATTGGGTGAAGGACTCTTAGACTTGGCTGATCGGGTAGAGGATCTTTTGGCTTGACTGATCGGGTGGAGGATCCTTTGGCTTGGCTAATTGGGCAGAGGATCCTTGGGCTTGGTTGATCAGGTGGAGCATCCTTTGGCTTGGCTTATCGGGTGGAGGATCCTTTGGCTTGGCTAATCGAGTGGAGGATCCTTTAGCTTGGCTGATTGGGTGGAGGACCCTTAGCAAAGAGATTTGGTTGATTCTGATTTAAGGGGATTGACCTATCTGTTAGGCAACCTAGGTCTTGAGCGTAAGAGATTGGACTCACTTTGAATAGTGAGAGGGATATTCTTTGATTTTGGTCTACGATGGGACCTTTCGGGTGGCTTGGTTTCATTAAGGATCTGAGGCTTTGAAAATGAGAGGTAGGCTTTCCATAAATAGCTTGGGCGATGTGAATTCTGCGAGAGGTTTGGTTGATTCTGGTTTTGCCAAGTAGCTCGAGCTTTGTGATTTTGTTACAATGATTCATGGAAAGGAAAAAAAGCATTATCTAGGCTAGGAAGGCTCTTAGGGATGGTGTTTTTAGGATTCAGTGGGATTGGCATAGAGGTCGGGATGGACTTTTTAGGAATGAAGGTGAGTCAAATGGTTTGGGTCTCTTGGTGACTTGAGCACTTTGATAGGAAGACACGACTTAGAGATCATGCCCCTGATAAGGGATGACAGACTGACCGAAGGTGACTTGAAAGAATGTGAATGACTTTGATGGTTGTGCCTCTAATGAGAGACAAGGGAAATTTTACTTTGGATGATTTGACTCTGAAAATTTTCTTCATATTTTGTGATTTTTCAATGAAAGAAAGGATTGACATAAAGGAAGACGACTCTGAGGAGGGTAAAGTTGTTTGACTGTTTAAGGAAGAAAATGAATAATTGAAGGAGGATGAGTTATTTTGACTGACTTGACAAACTCAAACTTTTGACACACTCAAATAAGATAGGACACATTGCCCATTTTCTCATTTTGAATATGACGGATGGATTTTGACATGACTCCTGATAGAATCCAATTTGAAAGACACACCTCTTTTTTATTTTAGCTCTAACTTCTGCCCGAGTCACCCTCTCTGGTTTTCAACTCAACGAGCTTGCCTTAATTTCTGCCTAAGCTGCCTTTTCGGGTTTTCAGCTTAGCGAGCATTTTCCTTTTATTATTATTATTATTTTTGTTTTGGTAAAAGAACTAAGTGAATGATACATTTAGGCACAGAGGAAATGAGAATGAGATGCTTTGTCATGTGAAAAAAAAAGTCTTCTACTATGATTTAGACCGCACCCTACGTATCCCTTACATCATTTTTCTATCATTTTCTTTTTAGAGAGAATTAGGTCCACGTAGTTCTGATTACAGTGGTTTGAAGATATGAGAAACTAAATGCAGACATCAACTTCAGTCAAAGTATCTCTCCAACTGATCTAGGTTGCAAAGGTTGGAGAACTCGTTTCCGTCCACGTCCGTGAGGATGACACCTTCGTCAGATAGAACCTTCTTGAGTACGTATGGTCCAACCTATTTTGGTCTAAACTTTTCTCTTGGGTCGTGCACAAAAGCTTGAATCACTTTTAGGATAAAATTCCCTTTTTGCAAATCTCTGTCTTTCATTTTTGTTGAAGTGTTTGGCTAGCTTCTGTTGATAACCCTGAATTTTGTACATTACATCCATTCTTTTCTCATCGATGGAATTCAACTAGCTGTGATAGCCTCTAATTCTCTCATCACCCTAATAGAGCATATTTGCATTTCAATAGGGAGGACAACCTCCATTCCATAGACCAAAGCTTATGGGGTTGCCCCTATGGGAGTGCAGACTGTGGTCCTGTATAAGATGGCAGGTAGATGCTCATGCCAGTCTCTGTGCTTCATAATGGTCTGCTGCAGAATGGTCTTGATGGTCTTGTTGGTAGCCTCAACTGCCCCATTAGTCTATGGCCGGTAGGGAGAGGAGCAATGATGCTAGATTCTTTTTTTTTTTGGAACATCAGACTACTTCTTTCTGGAAGTGGGAGCTATTATCAATGATTATCTCGAAGGGGGTTCCGAACCAATAAAGGATATTAGTTCAGATGAAATGGGCCACCTTATTAAATTCAAGACCTAATATGGTGCTGCTTCAATCCATTTTGTGAAGTAGTCTACAACTACCATAATATATTCATGACCACTGGAGGACTTTGGGGAGATTCTTCTGATGACGTCCATGCCCTATGTGGTAAAAGACCATGGTGTCACTATGGGATTCAGTGGCATAGGAGGTCGATGCTGTAGCTTGGCGAATATTTGACACTTATGACATTTTTGCACACACTTCGCACCGTCCTCATTCATGGCCAGACAGAAATAACCCAGATTCATGATTTTCAGAGCCAAAGCAATGTCGTTCACATGCGTGCCCCCTTCCCTGCCATGGACCCATTCCATGATCTGTTGGGCTTCTTCTTCAGTCACACGGTAGGTCAAGGAGACCACTGATGTACCTGCCATACGGTCTACTAATAAGTCAATGTGAGGCAAATGAAAGTCATCTTTTGGGCAATCCTTGTTGAGATCCCTGTTGTCAACACATACGCGGACTTTTGCATCTTTCTTGGGGATAGGCACTATGTTAGCTAACCATGAAGGGTAAGTGATCGGCTCGATGAATTTATTCTCTAGCAGCTTGGTTACCTCTTCTTTGATCTTCAAAGACCATTATGCCTTCATTCTGTACAGTTTATGTTTAACAGGCTTCATGTGTTTGTAGGTTGGGATCTTGTGAACCCCGATGCTTGGATCAACCCAAAATATCCTTGGGTTCTCATGCAAAATAGTTTAAGAACTGACGAACTTTTCTAATCAATGCCTGTGTATGCAGATGCAATGAATGTGATTTTGGATTTTTCCTCTGTGCCGATAATTGATTCTTTGCCTTTTTTCATTTTTATTTATTTATTTTTGGTGTATCATTCAGGCTGGATTCAAAAAGAAGGCACATGAGATATACGATGAAAGATAAAATTCAAACTTTTTCATTAAAAATAGTATCAAAATTTAAAGACAGACTCAAAAGGAAAGCTAGACTTAGCAGATTCTGACTTTGGTCAATTATAGACCCAAAAAGAGAGAAACATAACTCGACAAAGTCTGACTCTAACTTTGACTCAAAAGAAGAGAAAGAAGCACAAGACTCAACAGACTTTGCCTTTGACTCACAAGACTCGACACACTCTGACTTTGACTCAGGATTGACTGGACTCAACTTAATTGTAGAACTCAAACAAGGGCACATCAGCTAGGCCAATATTCTCCTTAAACTGCTGGTCATTGAGTAGGTCAGATGAATTTGGTGTGTCCTTGCTGAAATTAAGGGAGTGTTCGGATTGGGGGCCATAAGATTTTGGGCTTAAGGTGATAGTAGGCCAAATGTCTTGGGCTTAAAGTAAGTGAAGTGCCAAAAGTTTTTTTTTTTTTTTTTTTTTTTTTTGGCTTGAGGTAGAAAAGGTGCCAAATGTCTTGGGCTTGGCAATAGTGTTTAAGTTTCAGGGTCTTTAGGCCAAAAGATTTTGGGCCTAAGGTGGTGGTGGGCCAAATTTTTTGGGCTTAAAGTAATGGGATAAAGGTGTTCACTAGGCCAAAGGTATTGGGCTTTGAGGATCAGTTTTTTTTTTTTTTTTTTTTTTTTTTTTTTTTTATTGGAGGCCAAAAGGTTTTGGGTTTTAAAGATGATGGTGGGCCAAATGTCTTGGACTTTAAGGTGTTTGGATAAAGGGTGCTTATTGGATCAAAGGTATTGGGCTTTAAGAATCAATTTTTGGATTAGAAGCCAAAATATTTTGGGCTTAAAAGAGACAAGGTGCCAAATACCTTGGGCTTGAGGGAGGTAACGGGCCAAAAGTGTTTGAGGTTCAGATGAATGTTGATTCTTGACTTGGTTCAAGGTATGTGATGCTTGTATGCATGGTTATGTCGTGATGCATGTCGAAAAAGATTTCATGGTTTATATGCACAAGATCTTAATTATTATGGTACATAGAACCTAGGGTCATAGGCTAAGGCAATTACATGCATAAGGGTGAATGGTGGTTAGGTTTAAGGGTCCTCGTCCCACTAGAGCATCAATATACCTAACCATATGTGAGTCAATGAGTCTCGCGTGGGTCCAACAGTACGGATTGCTCGTTACACCACCGAAATGATCGGGGATTCATCGCGGGGTGGAATGCTTTTGCTATCTCCCAACATACTCAAAGAAAGTTATCGAGCCAATGCTATTCACCATCCAAAAGTTTTCATAAATCTATAGTTTAGGTAAGGAGCCTTTATTATGCAAGATGATGCATAAAATTCAAATAAAACTTAAGTGCCAAATGAAGATTATTTTGAAAAAAATTCAAACCAAATAGTAATCCTCTTATTTTTGCTTTCCTTTTATTGAAAAGAGTGGCAACTAGTCCCCAGCGGAGTTACCAACTGTGAGGCCTCGCTCGAACGCCCTTCCCCTCGCTCGGAAAAAATGTGAAATGCCTTAAGAAAAGGCTAAGCTATTTTCAAGGGAGTTAAGGTATGAGTTTCGGTGCTCACAATTGGAAGCAGCTATCGCCTCAGAAAATTGATTTGATTTTTAAAAAGGTTCGGGAGTCGCTATCCTAATTTATTTAAATGGAAAAATTAAGGGAAAAAAAACCCAATTTGACTCCAATTTATTAATCCTTGATTAATTTAGCCAAGGATAAAGTCACTAGTCCTCGAATCAGGTTGAGCTCAAGGACTAGGTTTTTGGTTTTAAAATAATCTCATTTTGGCTATTTAGTTTAATTTGACTTTAAAAATTAATTTCATAAATGACAGGTATTAACGACGATTTATTATGCATGATCATGGAATATTTATGAAATGTATGGAAAAATAAAGAGCGAATATTTAAAGGCATTCACAAGTTAAGGAGAGTGTTCTCTCTAGTCTTTATCGATTCTAGGAGAACCACCAATCGTTCCTTAACTCCAAAAATAATCAACTAATTGCATTAATTAAAATTTACAAGAGAAGTATAAATTTACATTTTACATGGAAAATAAAAGGGGAAGGAGATTGATTGAGATTTGGATTTGAGACTTGGATTTAGATTCCAAGTGTGCCTACGTACCTCACTCAATGGGATCAAAACCCATGTAATTTGTTCCACTGTGAGGTGAAAGGGTTTAGGGATTGGTCAGATTGATTTGATTTGATTTGGGGTGATTTTGGAGTTGGTTAGAGAAGATGATTTACCTTCTTTTGGGGGGGATTTTGAGTGGGCGGAGTGATTTTCCGGACCGAAATACTGTTTTACCGGTTTTTTATGATGGATTTAAATTAATCTCGGAGGAAATTAATTTGATGATTTGGTTGCTTAATTACTCAATTTTAATTAATTAAAAAGATTAATTAATTAAAGTGATTAATTAAAAGGATTAATTAATCAGATTGAGTGAAATTAAAAGGATTAATTTTTAATTAATTAACTAATTGGGATTGAGTGGAGACTAATTGAAAATTTAATTAATTAATTAAAATTAATTTTTAATTAATTAATTAATTGTGATTACTCAAAAATGAGTGTGGGAAAATAATTAGAGAGAGAGAGAGAGAAGAAACAAATGGATAGTCAATCAATAAGTGCTTGAGGTATTTTTTGAAATGAAAATGGATAGGATATTTATAAGAAAAATGAGGTAAGGGTATTTTAGGTAGTGAAAGAGTGAAAAGACCAAAAGGGTAGGGCCTTTTGGATTAAAAAAATCAGGCAGGAGGGGGCAAAAGGGTCAATTTCCAAGACAAAGAGGGGACCAGTACCGGACTGACCTGGCGGCGCCGCTAGAGCGTTTTGAGGCAGCCGCCGGATGGCCTAGCAGATCCGCTAAGTGCTCTGGCTGCTGGCTTTCAGAATCTGATTTACAGGTCTTTTTTCAATTTTTGGGTCAGTTTCTGAAACTTTCGGATCAGTTTCTAGGGTATTCTGAAGTCTGAAAAATTACCGGTCAATATTAGTGGACTCGAAATTAATTATCGGACATTTTAACAGTCAATTTTGAGAAAAATCTGGTCAATTTTGAAAATGTATTGTCTGGTACAGAAAGTCCAGTCAGGATCCAAAAGTGTCAGTTTGGATAAAAAAAATATTTCAGACAACTTTAAAGGGTTTAGAAATAATTTTAGAGGTGTAAAATTGAGGGTTCATAGTTGCCCCCTCATCAGAATTGTCTTATTTGTAAGGCGATTCTGATGATAGTGAACCCGGGAGAAGGGGTGCTAGAAGGAACCAAAGTGATATCTAGGTCAGTGTTTGGACATGTTTGGGTGAGCGGGTTGGTTGAAAAGGGATGGTCTACGAAACCAAAGTAATGTTTAGGTCAGTGCTTGTACATATTTGGGTGAGAGAATGGTTGAAAAGGAAGATGGCAAAAGGAACCAAAGTGATGTCTAGGTCAGTGCTTGGACATATTTGGGTGAGAGACATGGTCGAAGAGGGATGGTATAAGAAACTAAAGTGATTTCTATGTCAGTGCTTGGACATGTTCGGGTGATAGGGATGGTATAAGGAACCAAAGTGATGTATAAGTCAGTACATGGACATGTTTGGGTGAGAGACATGGTCGAAGAGGGATGGTATAAGGAACCAAAGTGATGTCTGGGTCAGTATTTAGACATATTTGGGTGAGAGACACGGTCGAAGAGGGATGATATAAGGAACCAAAGTGATGTCTAGGTCAGTGCTTAGACATATTTGGGTAAGAGACATGGTTGAAAAAGGATGGGATAAGGACCTAAGGTGATGTCTAGGTCAGTGCTTGGACATGTTTGAGTGAGAGAATGGTTGAAAAGGAAGATGGCAAAAGGAACCAAAGTGATGTCTAGGTCAGTACTTGGACATGTTTGGGTGAGAGCTATGGTCGAAAAGGAAAATGGTAAAAGGAACCACATTAATATTTAAGTAATTGCTCCTAAACATTTATGGGTGGAGGATGTGACTGAGTTTGATAAATAGATGCGAAAAGAGGAACCAAATTGTTATCTAGGCTAGGGGCTAGACATTTTTGGGTGAAGGATGGGGCTGATTTAGTTAAAAAGCGGGGGAAGGAACCAAAGTGATGTCTAGATTATTGCTTCTAGATATTTATAGGTGAAGGTTCAACTGGATTGATTGATAAGGGAAGATGCTCTCGGTATCTTTGAGAGATTTTGCATCATTGGTATCATAACTGCTTGTCTTTTGGGTGAAAGATGGTTACCACTGTCAGAATTGGGTGAAAGATTATTACCATGGTCAGGGTCGGGTGAAGGAAGGCTGCTTTGCTTGGAAGTTTAGTTATGAAATGGCGTCGCGGTTAGCTTTGAGAAGGTACTGGTCAATTCTGAAAAGATGGCGATCAGCTTCGAGGGGGCACTGGTCAATTCTGAAAAGATGTCGCTTAATTTCGAGGAGGTACTGGTTAATTCCAGAAAGATTTCGGTCAGCTTTGAGGAGGTACTGGTCAATTTCGAAAAGATGTCGGTCAGTTTTGAGGAGGTACTGATCAATTCTGGAAAGATATTAGTCATTTTCGAGGAGGTACTGGTCAATTTCGGAAAGATGTTGATCAGCTTCGAGGGGGTACTGGTCAATTTTAGAAAGATGTCGGTCAGCTTTGAGGGGGTACTGGTCAATTCTGTAAAGATGTCGGTCAGCTTTGAAGAGGTACTAATTAATTCTTGAAAGATGTCGGTCAGCTTCGAGGGGGTACTGGTCAATTCAGGAAAGATGTCGGTCAGCTTCGAGGGGGTACTAGCCAATTCTAGAAAGATATCGGTCAGCTCCGAGGAGGTATTGGTCAATTCAGGAAAGATGTCGGTCAGCTTCAAGGAGGTACTGGTCAATTCTGAAAAGATGTCGGTCAGCTCCGAGGAGGTACTAGTCAATTTTGGAAAGATTTCAGTCAGCTTCGAGGAGGTATTGGTCAATTCTGGAAAGAGGTCGGTCAGTTTCGAAGAGGTACTAGTCAATTTTGAAAGATGTTGGTCAGCTTCGAGGAGGTACTGGTCAATTCTGAAAAGATGTCGATCAGTTTCGATGAGGTACTGGTCAATTTTGGAAAGATGTCAATCAGCTTCAAGGAGGTTCTAGTCATTTAGTTTGGCTTATGTATGATGGTGTATAACTGCAAATGATTACATATACATAGATGTTGGTGCACAGATGATGCATGTTTATGTATGCATGTTTTGAGATTCATAGACCTTTTGTTCGACTTTAATGCTACTGATGATCTGTGATGATGCATCTAACAGATGAATGTATGGATGCAAGTGGGTGGATTCACGAGTTTACTCTGTGTATGATATGAATGCAGTTTGCATGCAATGCCAACTCCTAAATGTGATCTTGGAACAAAATGACTTGAAGGTTGCAAAATGATTCTTTGGTGGGTTCCTAAGGCTATCTTAGGAAGGTCTAACAAATCTGTGATATTTTTGAGTGATGACCATGACAGGTAATCTAGACCTCAAACAGAAAGTTGTTTATCCAAATTTAATACCTTGATCAAAATGATTGGTTATCTAAAAAGGTGATTTTCGAAAGATGGGAAAAGGAACCAGCTTGATGTCTAGGTGAGTGTTTAGACATTTCTGGGTGAGGAGGATAGGAAAGGGAGCCTCGACCTATAGCGAGTCGGCTCGAGAGATTTGGAAAAGATTTTGATAAGGGGAGAGCCTCAGCCTATAGCCAGCCGGCTCGAAAGATAAGATTTAATCGATCGGGTGAACACTCTTGACTTGGTTGATCGAGTGAAGGATCATTTGGCTTGGCTGATCGGGTGGAGGATCCTTTGGGCTTGGCTGATCGGGTGGAGGATCCTTTAGACTTGGCTAATTGGGTGGAGGACCCTTAGACTTGGCTGATCGGGTGGAGGATGCTTTGGCTTGGCTGATCAGGTGGAGGATCCTTTAGCTTGGCTGATCGGGCAGAGGATCCTTAGGCTTGCCTGATAGGGTGGAGGATCCTTTGGCTTGGCTGATCAGGTGGAGGATCCTTTGGCTTGGCTGATCGGGTGGAGGATTCTTTGGCTTGGATGATTGGGTGGAGCACCCTTAGCGAAGAGATTTGGTTGATTCTGATTTAAGGGAATTGACCTATCTGTTAGGCAACCTAGGTTTTAGGCTTAGGAGATTGAACTCTTTTTGAAAAGTGAGAGGGATATACTTTGATTTTGGTCTACAGTGGGACCTTTCGGGTGGCTTGGTTTCATCATGGAGTTGGGGCTCTGGAAATGAGAGGTAGGCTTTCCACAAATGGCTCGGGCAATGTAGATTCTGCGAGAGGTTTGGTCGATTTTTGTTTTGCCAGGTAGATCGAGCTTTGTGATTTTGTTACAATGATTCATGGAAAGGAAAGAATGCATTATCTGGGCTAGGAAGGCTCTTGGAGATGGTGCTTTTAGGATTCAATGGGATTAGTATAGAGGTCGGGATGGACTTTTTAGGAATGAATGGGAGCCAAATGGTTTGGGTCTCTTGGTGACTTGAGCACTTTGATAGGAAGACACGACTTAGAGATCATGCCCCTGATAAGGGATGACAGACTGACCAAAGGTGACTTGAAAGAATGTGAATGACTTTGATGGTTATGCCTCTAATGAGAGACAAGGGCAACTTTACTTTGGATGATTTGACTCTGAAAATTTTCTTCATATTTTGTTATTTTTCAACGAAAGAAAGGATTGACATAAAGGAAGACGACTCTGAGGAGGGTAAAGTTGTTTGACTGCTTTAGGATGAAAATGAATAATTGAAGGAGGATGAGTTATTTTGACTGACTTGACAAACTCAAACTTTTGACACACTTAAATAAGATTGGACACATCACCCATTTTCTCATTTTGAATATGACGGATGGATTTTGACATGACTCCTGATAGAATCCAATTTGAATGACACACCTCTTTTTTTATTTTAGCTCTAACTTCTGCCCGAGTCGCCCTCTCGGGTTTTCAACTCGACGAGCTTGCCCTAATTTCTGCCTAAGTTGCCTTTTCGGGTTTTCAGCTTAGCGAGCATTTTCTTTTTATTATTATTATTATTTTTTTATTTTGGCAAAAGATCCAAGTGAATGATGCATTTAGGCACAGAGGAAATGAGAATGAGATGCTTTGTCATGGGAACAAAACAAAAAGTCTTCTACTATGATTTGGACCGCACCCGAGTCGGGCTTCCTACGTATCCCTTATATCATTTTTCTGTCATTTTCTTTTTTAGGGAGAATCAAGTCCACGTAGTTCTGATTACAGTACTTTGAAGATATGAGAAACTAAATGCAGACATCAACTTCAGACAAAGTATCTCTCTAACTGATCTAGGTTGCAAAGGTTGGAGAACTCATTTCCTTCCACGTCCGTGAGGATGACGCCTTCGTCGGATAGAATCTTCTTGAGTACGTATGGTCCAACCTATTTTGGTTTGAACTTTTCTCTTGGGTCGTGCACAGAAGCTCAAATCACTTTTAGGATAAAATTCCCTTTTTGAAAATCTCTGTCTTTCATCTTTTGTTGAAGTGTCTTGCTAGCTTCTGTTGATAACCCTGAATTTTATACATTGCATCCATTCTTTTCTCATCGATGGAATTTAACTGGTCGTGATAGCCTCTAATCCACTCTACTTTGCTTAGCTGGATTTCTCTCATCACCCTAGCAGAGCGGATTTGCATTTCAATGGGGAGAACAACTTCTATTTCGTAGACCAAAGCTTATGGGGTTGCCCCTGTGGGAGTGCAGACGATGGTTCTATATAAGGCGACAGGTAGATGCTCATGCCAGTCTCTGTGCTTCACAATGGTCTGCTGCAAAATGGTTTTATTGGCAGCCTCAACTGCCCCATTAGTCTGTGGCCGATAGGGAGAGGAGCGGTGACGCTAGATTTCTTTTTTTTTGAGCAGTCGGACTACTTCTTTCTGGAAGTGGGAGCTATTATCAGTGATTATCTCGAAGGGGGTTTCGAACCGATAAAGGATATTGGTTCGGATGAAATGGGCCACCTTCTTAAAGTTCAAGACCTGATATGGCGCTGCTTCAATCCATTTTGTGAAGTAGTCTACAACTACCATAATGTATTCATGACCACTGGAGGACTTTGGGAGATTCTTTCGATGACGTCCATGCCCTAAGTGGTAAAAGGCCATGGTGTCACTATGGGATTCAGTGGCACAGGAGACCGATGCTGTAGCTTGGTGAATATTTGACACTTATGACATTTCTGCACACACTTCGCACAGTCCTCATTCATGGTTAGCCCAAAATAACCCAGATTCATGATTTTCTGAGCCAAAGCAATGTCATTCACATGCGGGCCCCCTTCCCCGCCATGGACCCATTCCATGATCTGTTGGGCTTTTTCTTCAGTCATACGGTCGGTCAAGGGGACCACTAATGCACCTGCTATACGGTATACTAATAAGTCAATGTGAGGCAAAGGAAAGTCATCTTTTGTGCAAGCCTTGTTGAGATCCTTGTAGTCAACACATACGTAAAATTTTCTGTCTTTCATAGGGACAGGCACTATGTTGGCTAACCATGAAGGATAAGTGATCGGTTCGATGAATTGATTGTCTAACTGCTTGGTTATCTCTTCTTTGATCTTCAAAGACCATTTTGCCTTCATTCTGTATAGTTTCTGCTTAACAGGCTTCATGTGTTCATAGGTCGGGATCTTATGAATCGCGATGCTTGGATCTACCCCCACCATATCCTTGGGTTCTCATGCAAAACAGTCTAAGAACTGACGAACTTTTCCAATCAATACCTGTGTATACAGATGCAATGTATGTGATTTTGAATTTTTCCTCTGTGCCGATAATTGATTCTTTGCCTTTTTTCATTTTTATTTATTTATTTTTGGTGTATCATTTAGGCTTGTATGCATGGTTATGTCGTGATGCATGTTGAAAAAGATTTCATGGTTTACATGCACAATGTCTTGATTATTATGGTACATGGAATCTAGGGTCACAGGCTAAGGCAATTACTTGCATAAGGGTGAAGGGTGGTTAGGTTTAAGGGTCTCCGTCCCACTAGAGCATCAATATACCTAACCACATGTGAGTTAAAGAGCCTCGCGTGGGTCCAATAGTACGGATTGTTCGCTACACCACCGAAATGATCGAGGATTTATTGCGGGGTGAAATGCTTTCGCTATCTCCCAACATACTCAAAGAGAGTTGTCAAGCCAATGCTACTTACTATCCAAAAGTTTTTCTAAATCTATAGTTTAGGCAAGGAGCCTTTATTATGCAAGATGATTCATGAAAGTCAAATTAAACTTAACTGCCAAATGAAGATTATTTTGAAAAAAAATTCAAACCAAATAGTAATCCTCTTATTTTTGCTTTCCTTTTATTGAAAAGGGTGGCAACTAATCCCCAGCGGAGTCGCCAACTGTGAGGCTTCGCCCGAACGCCCCTCCTCTCGCTCAGGAAAAATGTGAAATGCCTTAAGGAAAGGCTAAGTGATTTTTAAGGGAGTTAAGGTATGAGTTTCGGTGCTCACGATTGGAAGCGGCTATCACATCAGAAAATTGATTTGATTTTTGAAAAAGTTCGGAAGTCGCCACTCTAATTTATTTACATGGAAAAATTAAGGGAAAAAAACCTAATTTGACTCCAATTTATTAATCTTTGATTAATTTACCCAAGGATAAAGTCACTGGTCCTCCAACCAGGTTGAGCTCGGGGACTAGGTTTTTGGTTAAAATAATCTCAATTTGACTCTTTAGTTTAATTTGACTTGAAAAATGATTTCATAGATGACAAGTATTAATGACGATTTATAATGCATGAGCATGACATAATTATGAAATATATGGAAGAATAAAGAGTGAGTATTTAAACATCCACAAGCAAATGAGAGTATTTCCTCTAGCCTTTATGGGTGCTAGGGAAATCACAAGATCGCTTCTTTACTCCAAAATAATTAAATTAATATTAATTTAAAATTTACATATACAATGGATTGACATTTAAAAAATAAAAGGGGAAGGGGATTGGTTGAGATTTATATTTGAGACTTAGATTTAGATTCCAAGTGTGCCTACGTATCCTACTGAATGGGGATCAAAACCCATGTAGTTCGTTCCACTATGAGGTGGAAGGGTTTAGGGATTGGTCAGATTGATTTGGGGTGATTTTGGAGTTGATGAGAGAAGATGATGTACCTTCTATTTGGGGGGATTTTGAGTGGGCGAAGTGATTTTCCGGACCAAAATACTATTTTATCAGTTTTGGATGATGGATTTAAATTAATCTCGGAGGAAATTAATTTGATGATTTGGTTGCTTAATTACCCAATTTTAATTAATTAAAAAGATTAATTAATTAAAATGATTAATTAATCAAATTGAGTGAACACTAATTGAAAAATTAATTAATTAATTAAAATTGATTTTTAATTAATTAACTAATTCAAAATGAGTGAAAACTAATTGAAAGATTAATTAATTAATTAAAATTGATTTTTAATTAATTAACTAATTGAAATTACTCAAAAT
>CATKHJ010664190.1:0-20479 GCA_949750685.1 Vernicia montana | reverse complement strand
TTGTATTTACACTCCCCAACAAAATGGCATAACAAAACGTAAGAATCGCCACCTCCTTGAAGTGGCTCCAACCTTATGTTTTACTATGCATATTTCAAAACGTTTTTAGGTTGAAGCTGTCATAACTGTTGTTTTTCTTATCAATCGAATGCCTGCTAGGATTCTTGATTTTCAAAACCCTTTAAGGATGTTATCTAGATTTCATTCCATGCCCTCTGCTCTAAATATTTGCCCTAAGGTTTTTGGTTGTGTGCGCTATGTTCATGTTCATTATCTTCATAGAGATAAACTTGAACCCCGTGCAATCAAATGTGTTTTTTTTTGCTATTCTAATTCACAAAAAGGGTACAAATGTTTTCATCCTCCTACAGGAACCTACTATGTGTCGATGGATGTTTAATTTTGTGAAAATAAGTCCTATTTTTCTAGAGATATATCTATGGTTCCTCTTCAGGGGGAGACTGGTAGTAAAAAAGAGGAACAACTATGGTTGGGAGAGAAAAAATATATGGGTCTCAAGTACAAAAAATACTAAGGAAATTAGAGAAGCCTTAGTTTTAGATGCGAAACCTAATGGTGAGAGACTTGAGAGACTAGCTCATTTTTTCGAGAAATGATATTCTAGGAGAAAAGAAGATATCACTGTTATGCCTCCTTTTTAATTCTAATACCTCTCTTGATGTTACTACCATGCCATCAGATGAATCTTCCAAGACAGACACTAAGGTATGGACTTATTCTCCTGAATTTCTTGAAATTTCTAATCCCAATTCTAATTTTGATTAGAATATCAGATATCCTCTTTGTGAAAGAAAAACACCTGATAGATTCGATTTTTCAAAAGCCTCCAATGTTGTTTATCTGATCTCTGACTTCATATCATATCATTGTTTGTCTAAGACTAACTTAATATTTGCTCTTCAGTTGTCTTCTGTTTCTGTTCCTAATCATTTTCAGGAAGCCCTTAAAGATCCTAAGTGGAAGGATGCAATGGTAGATGAAACTATGGCTCTCCAAAAGAATTCTACTTGGGAAATAGTCAAGTTACCAATGGAAAAGAAGACCATGGGGTGCAAATGGGTATTCACTGTCAAATACAAGTCATATGGGATGGTTGAAAGATACAAGGTTAGGCTGGTTGCAAAAGGCTATAGTCAAAACCTATGGTATTGACTATCAGGAGACTTTTGCACCAGTTGCCAAAATGAATATTGTTCGTGTCATACTGTCACTTGCAGTTAATTTAGATTGGCCTCTACGACAGTTTGATGTGAAGAATGTCTTTCTTCATGGTGATTTGACAGAGGAAGTGTTCATGGATCCATCCCTAGGATTTAAACTAGAAGAAGGAAAGGTATGCAAACGAAAAAAGACATTGTATGGATTAAAGCAATCACCAAGGGTATGGTTTGGGAGATTGAGCCATGCAATGAAGAAGTATGAATTCAAACAAGCTTTGACAAATCATACCTTGTTCTATAATGATCATAATGATATTACCTTGCTTCTTGTCTATGTTGATAATATGATTATAACAGGTAATAACATAGATGAAATTGAAAAACTTCAAAGCTATCTAGCAAAAGAATTTGAAATAAAGGATTTAAGACTTCTTAAATACTTCCTAGGCATCATAGTCTCTTGGTCTAAGCAAAGACTGTATTTTTCCCAAAGGAAGTATACTTTGGATCTCCTAGCTGAAACTGGTAACTCAACCTATATACTCTTATTGAGGTAAATCATGACATTTTTATTTATCCTGATCAAATTCCAACAAATAAAGAGATATATCAGAGGATAGTGGGGAAGTTGATCTATTTAACTCACACTAGGCCGTATTTAGCATATGCAGTCAGTGTTGCAAGTCAATTTATGCATAATCCAAGTGATCATCACATGAATGCTGTTAACCGAATTCTGACTTATTTAAAATCAGCTCCAGGTAAAGGTATTTGGTTCTCCAAACATAGACATCTTGATGTTATAGGATATATAGACTCTGATTTTGCTGGTAGTAGATTGGATAGAAAATCTACTTCCAGATATTTATTGTTTGTTGGAGGCAACTTGGTGACTTGGAGAAGTAAAAAACAGAATGTGGTTTCATTATCAATTGCATAAGTTGAATATCGTGCTACGCATCATGCAATCACAAAACTTTCTTGACTAAAAATTCTCTTAATGGAACTTGGTTTTGGTCTAAAAAAACCTATGGTGTTGTTTTGTGATAATATGGTAGCCATTGAGATTACTAATAATCCAGTACAACATGATCGAACTAAGCATGTTGAACTTGACAGGAACTATATTAAAGATAATCTTAATTCTTGCACAATAGAAGTTCCCTATACTAAGAGTTCATATCAGTTGGTTGATATTATGACTCATGTTGTCACTAGCGGACCATTCCATACATTGATATCCAAGTTGGACATATGTTATATCTACACCCCAACTTGAGGGGGAGAGTTAGCAGAAATGGGCTATGACTCTTTCTTATTCTGTATAATTTTCTATTCTGTATATTTCCTGTATAGTTTCAATTAGTAGGAATGAGCTATGACTCTTTCCTATTCTGTATAATTTTCTATTTTGTATATTTCCTGTATAGTTTTCCTTAATTTAGGAATATATATATAACTATATGTTTGACTTATTTACCATATATAGGTCATTGCATCTTGTATATATATCATTGAAATATATGAAAGTAATCATTCTGCATATTTACAACTTGGTATCAGAGCTTTAGGTATAATTTTTTCCTCTTTCTATGAAAATTTCAGCCACCTCTTCTTCCTTAAAAACTCTAGCCACATATGTTCCTCCTTCCTAAAACCCTAGCTGCACAGCTGCCCTTCCTTCCTAAAACCCTAGCCGCACCTTAGTATGTTTACCAAAATAGACAGTGCATCTTTTAACAGCAAGAAGACATCTACCATGACCATTCAAGATGCTCCATCTATCCATATTAAATTGGATGGCTCTAACTATAGAGTCTCGTCTAAGATTATGGAGATGCATATTGCTGGAAGAAAAAAGAATGGGCTATATCAATGGGAAAAAGGTTGCACCTGCAGAAGATGATTCAGACTATGATGAATGGGAGGCTGAAGATGCATTTGTCAAATCTTGGCTAATTAATTCAATGAGCGATAATCTGTTGTCACACTTTGTGCAGTGTGGCACGACAAAAGAAGTATGAGATGCTGTAAAGAGAAGTTACCTTGATGTATCTAATTCTTTTCAAGTTTATAAACTGATGAAGAAGTCTTTCCAATTATGTCAAGGTTGTTGTTCTTTAGCAAAATATTACAATGAGTTGAACTCATTTTTTATGGAGCTTGATAACCGAAGGCCAAATGATATGACCTGTGCTGCTAATATTGAAAAATATAGAAATTGTATCGTAGAAGACAGGGTTTATAACTTTCTTGCTGGTCTTGATCATAACTTAGATCAAGTGAGTAGCCGTGTTTTAGCTACTTCTCCACTATCGAAATTAGAATAAGCGTATTCCTTGGTTCGTCGAGAAGTACAACGACAGGTTACCATGAGTGTAGAGAAAACCACTCAGAGGCTTCAACTCTACCTGTCCAAAAGAGCAGTCTTATTTCTTCTCTTGGAGATTCTACAACTTCTCAATCTCGGTTCTGCACCCACTGCCCTAAGAATATACACACAATTGATGTTTGCTGGAAGAAGCATGGCTATCCGGAATGGTATAAACTCAAGCAAGCTGAGAGAAAAAACAAGAAATCTACTCATAATGTTACTATTATAGATACCACTCCATCTCCATCTTCTGCTTCTTATGCATCTCGGGTATCTTCTCAAGAAGGTAATTTTGGTTTATTCATTAGTTCTACTTGTCCTAATACTTGAGTTATTGATTCAGGGGCTACTTATCATATGACTAATAACCCTTTTATCGTTGATTCTCTAACATCACCAATTAAGTATGTACGATTGCTAATGGGAATTCTATGCCAATCACAGAGGCTGGAAATGTGTCTCTTTCTCCAACATTTTCTATGTTATATGTTTTACTTGCACCAACACTTTCAAATAACCTCCTCTCCATTAGCAAGATAACAAAAAATCTCAATTGTTTTGTTATTTTTCACTCTACTCATTGTGTTTTCTAGGACAATCTTACGAAGATGACGATTGGCATTGGTAGGGAGAGGGATGGTTAGTATTATTTGGAGGATCATCAAGACATAGCAGCACCTACTCGTGACTTCTAAACAAAGAGAGAAACATCTAATAGAGAGAAAATTATCCTTTGGCATTATCGGTTGGGACATCCATCTTTTTCTTATTTAGAACGTTTGTTTCCTAAATTATTTTCCAATATTTATGTTTCTAGGCTAAGATGTGAACAATGCATTTATGCTAAAAACCATCGTGTTCCTTTCAAAGTTAGTTTTAATAAAAGTACTATTCATTTTACATGTGTTTATACTGATGTGTGGGGTCCTTTCTCTACCCCTTCTACTTCAAGACATAAATATTTTGTATCTTTTATTGATGATTGTACTAAGGTCAGTTGGGTATATTTGATGAAATCTAAGAGTGATGTTTTACATATTATTCACCAGTTTTACAACATGATTCTCACTCAATTTAACACTAAAATTAAAATTTTTCACTATGACAATGGTCGTAAGTTTGTGAATCAATCTCCTGCTGATTTGATGAAACAACATGGCATTCTTCACTAAACAACTTGTATTTACACTCCCCAACAAAATGGCATAGCAGAACGTAAGAATCGCTACCTCCTTGAAGTGGCTTGAGCCTTATGTTTTACTATGCATGTTCCAAAACATTTCTGGATTGAAACTGTCATAACTGCTGTTTTTCTTATCAATCGAATGCTTGCTAGGATTCTTAATTTTCAAACCCCTTCAAGGATGTTATCTAGATTTCATTCCATTCCCTCTACTCTAAATATTTGCCCTAAGGTTTTTGGCTATGTGTGTTATGTTCATGTTCATTCTCTTCATAGAGATACACTTGATCCCCGTGCTATCAAATGTGTTTTCCTTGGCTATTCTAATTCACAAAAAGGGTACAAATGTTTTCATCCTCCTACAAGAACCTACTATGCGTCGATGGATGTTCAGTTATGTGAAAATGAGTCCTATTTTTCTAAAAATATATCTATGGTTCCTCTTCAGGGGGAACTATAGAAAATCACTATCAAGAGACTTTTGCACCAGTTGCCAAGATGAATATTGTTCGTGTCGTACTGTCACTTGCAGTTAATTTAAACTGGCCTCTACGATAATTTGATGTGAAGAATGTCTTTCTTCATGGTGATTTGACAGAGGAAGTGTTCATGGATCCACCTCCAAGATTTAAACTGGAAGAAGGAAAGGTATGCAAACTAAAAAAAGCATTGTATGAATTAAGGCAATCACCAAGGGCATGGTTTAGGAGATTGAGCCATGTAATGAAGAAGTATGGATTCAAGCAAGCTTTAGCAGATCGTACCTTGTTCTATAAACATAAGCATAATAATATTACATTGTTTCTTGTCTATGTTGATGATATGATTGTAACAGGTAATAACATAGATGAAATTGAGAAATTTCGAAACTACTTGGCCAAAGAATTCAAAATAAAGGATTTTGGGCTTCTCAAATATTTCCTAGGCATCGAAGTCTCTTAGTCTAAGCAAGGATTGTTTCTTTCCTAAAGGAAGTATACTTTGGATCTCTTAGCTGAAACTGATAACTCAACCTGTGAACCTGTAGATACTCCTATTAAGGTAAATCATGGCCTTTCTATTTATCCTGATCAAATTTCAACAAACAAAGAGAGATATCAAAGGATAATAGAGAAATTGATCTATTTAACTCGCATTAGGCTAGATTTAGCATATGCAGTCAATGTTGTGAGTCAGTTTATACATAATCCAAGTAATCATCACAAGAATGTTGTTAACCGAATTCTGGCTTATTTAAAATCAAGCCCAGGTAAAGGTGTTTTGTTCTCCAAACATGGACATCTTGATGTTGTGGGATATACAAACTCTGATTTTGCTGATAGTAGATTGGATAGAAAATCTACTTCCGAATATTTGTCGTTTGTTGGAGGCAACTTGGTGACTTGGAGAAATAAAAAACAGAATGTGATTTCATTATCTAGTGCAAAAGCTAAACAATCACAGAACTTTCTTGGCTAAAAATTCTCTTAATGGAACTTGATTTTTGTCCAAAAAAACCTATGGTGTTGTATTGTAATAATATGGCAGCCATTGAGATTGCTAATAATCCGGTACAACATGATCGAACTAAGCATGTTGAACTTGACAAAAACTATATTAAAGATAATCTTAATTATGGCACAATAAAAGTTCTTTATACTAGGAGTTCAGATCAATTGGCTGACATTATGACTCATGCTATCACTAGTGGATCATTCCATACATCGCTATCCAAGTTGAGCATATGTGATATCTACACCCTAACTTGAGGATGAGAGTTAGCAGAAATAGGCTATGAGTCTTTTCTATTCTGTATATTTCCTGTATAGTTTTCCTTAATTTAGGAATATATATACAGCTATATATTTGACCTATTTATCCTATATAAATCTTTGTATCTTATATATATATTATTGAAATATATGAAAGCAATCATTTCGCATATTTACAATTGTTTCTCTTAATTTAGAAATATATATACAGTTGTATGTTTGACCTATTTACCATATATAAATTCTTGTATTTGGAATATATATCATTGAAATATATGAAAGTAATCATTTCGCATATCTACAACTTAATGAATTAGCACAATAGGAGCAAGACATTTTCATTGAAAAGGGATGAAATAATGAATAACTTTCATTTTTTGGGAAGCTGATTTACTATGCACATTCTCACATGGGCATGATATATCAACCATTGAATCATCATTGTTCATTTGATCCAACGGCAAATAACACTCTGTACAGTGAGGATGTGCATAACAAATCACACTTTCATGCACTGACAGATAGGTTAAAAAATGAGCAAGACTCAGCACACAAATATAGACAAACCATTTATAGAATAAGAGTAGTATCGAGTCATTTCTGTTTATTATTTAAAAAAAGAAGTCTCACTCTTAACAAAATATAAGTCACAATTTGGCAGCCTATAATCACTGTGCCAAAGATTCAGATGGCGAAAGGAAGCCAAACTTCACACATTATTTTCAAAATGCACATATAAACAAATAAACCTACCAAGGCTATTGCATCAAAACAAAGCACTCAAGTCTTAAGCACCGGAATCAGAACAATTTCACCGCATTATTACAATCACTCAATTGCCAACTTGCCACTAACAAGGTGCTGACTTAGCTTAATAATGACCCCACAGAATATATGAAAAAACATTATGAGATAATTCCAGAAAAGCACAGGCTAATTTTATAAAAGACATTGTAAAGTTAATGAAAATGACTCCTGAAATAGTAATGCCTGGTTTCTAACCAGCTACACTTTTCCCGTATTCCATACATAACAGAATGCAGCAGCTTAGAGATATGAGAAAAACATGCAACAAGCACAAGGGATGCACTTGCAAAGGCATGAAATTCACATATCATAACAAGACAGTCTCGGGATGTAATATGGATTTCCCACATAAAGTAAAGCATAACTTTTTGTTTGCACCTAATACCAAGGTGACGATAGAAAGAAATCACCTACTGGTCCTTGTACCTCTTCTCCAATTCCTCCAAACTCTGAATCTCCTTATAATATTTGCATAAACGATAGACACACCTGCACCCATATGCAATGACAATTTAACAAATGCAGATACAGCAAGCTGAGACTTCCAAGTAAACTTCTAAATTATGCAGTATATACGCTACATTGATGAACACATACCAGTAAAGCAGGCAAGCTGAAACACATAAAATCACATTCCTTTGAGCTTTGTAAATCTGCATAGCATCCCAAACTTGTCAATCAGCTCATCAAGACAATAATTAAGTGGCAGTTTGCTACAAAATTTAATTATAATATGTGTTCTTCATCATCATATAGTTTCAAGAGATGCAACTGAAATGGCTGAAACTGAGTCTCCTATCTTAATTACTCAATAATATGTATGCTCCCTCAACACAGACCCTCATGAGAGGGAATTGAAATGGCTGGCTGAGACCGTCTTGCATCCCAACTTAAATAAAAAGTAAACCATATTTAATAAATTTACAACTGCATACAATTCATAAATATATGTTAATTTGGTGTTACGAAAAAGTTCTAATGAGGGATTGTCAACTGAGGGCAAAAAGTAAACCATATACATTAGCAGGAAAATGATTATCCAGCCCAGTATTCAATCAAGAAACTATAATTAAATTCCATGCTATATGCATTTAAATTATGCACAAGCCAAATGCTCTCAATGACTCAGTCTCTGTATTTTCTTCATTCTGTCTGTGTAGCAATTTAAAAACTTGTAAACATCTTCAAATGTTATCTTAGTTTGAGAGAATAAATTTATGAGGCAGAATATTCTACTGACATCGAAGAAACTTCATTAAGTTAAGAAGTGCTAATTAATAAAAGAATTCACAAATTCATTTCTTCTTAAACTAATAGTAACATCAATTAAAACAACAATAATGCAGAATCCAACTTACTGGTAAATGAGAGTTCAATTACATTGAAATGAGTTACGCAAAAATGCATATATGCTGGAAGTATTAATGGGTTTAAATTGGCAGCCACATATAACCTTACTCAATCCTTTTATGATGGGTCACACTATTTTAATCCACATCAATAAATTATGTATATTATATTAATGATAAATAGCATTTTTTATGAATAGATTTAGGTGGGTTGATTTTGCTACCTCAAAACATAACATTTATAGAGGCAACGGCAACGATGAAAGATCACCTTCTCTCTGCATTTAGCAAACCATCCAACAGATTTTGTGTGATATAATGTACATGGAATAGTTTATTGCCAAGCTTCCTCGAACATTTATATGTAGTTTATATACCTCCTATAGGCTTAGCCTAAGTCCGATTCGTGATTCCAGCCCATCTAGGAGCGAAGGCCCTCTTCACAATTATTATTCTTCTTAACTAGGAAACTTCACAAGTAATTTTATGTTTTAGTAGGATTAGTTAGAAATTTTATATTTTGGTAAGACTATTTGGTAATTTTCTATTTTAATTTTCACTACAAAAGGTTACAGCCTCTACAGACATATTTGGTTTTTTGTTGAATTAAAGTGTTTTAGATATGAGCAAGTTTGAAATTGATAGTGTTAAGGACTCTATAGCTTTGATTACAGCTCATTTAGGCTTTGGCTAATAAACAGAAATATGTTGTTATTAATGGTGCATCTAGTTTTGTTACCACACCGACTATTCAAATTGTACCTGTCCATGCACCGATATCTTCTACTGTCAATGCACAACCACCTCTACGAACATGTGCTCCATTTTCTCCATCTAGGCTTGACTCTGATAACCGGATCAAAAGCAATCTACTTGAATTTAACAGGGACGGTAACCCAAAGGATATTTGCATGATTGGATGAATAAAGAAATCATCTTTGAGTGCCATAGTGTGAGAAATGAAGAAAAGATGAGTATGACAGTTATGGGATATACAAGTACTTGGTGGCATAGTCTTGCACAGCAACATCAAACTTGTTAACAGTTACCAATAATGGGCTAGAATCACAAATTAGACTTGGGTTATGCATATGAGGGAGGTATATAAACTACATAATTTTGTAATAGTATCCATCTCATAATTCAATAAGCTCCAGCCAAAGTGATCACAAGGCTCAAACAGAACTATGTTTTTACTATCCCATTTAAAATTATAAAAATGAAAAATAATAATAACTCCTTGATATATTTTTAAAATCCTAAGACATACAAATGAACTCCCACAACTATCATCCTGTATTTGATACACCCAATACACAAACATGTAAATCTCAACTCTTTGTCTATGCCTGATGCAAAGAATAGTAAACAAGTTGCTAATGTTCTCAAGGTTCTACCATAAGTTAAGGACAAACTCCTATAAAAAGTAACCCAGTTGGTAACACTACACACTTTTGGAAAATAAAAAATAAAAAAATAAACAAGAAGAAGAGAAAAGGTCAAAAGCATAGTATCCCCCTGTTGGGTACAAATGAATTCCAAAAATTGTGAAAAATGTTTGGTACAAAAATTTCAGGTTTGGTATGTTAAAAAAATTTTGCTCCAATTCTATGGAATTGAATAAATTAAACCAATTTCCATTAAAATTAGTGGAATTTCGAATGAATTCAACAAAACTTATACAACTAAAATTTTGAACTAAAATACTCATCCTCTTATCTCATTTCTCATTTTATCTCTTACTTTCTCTCTCTCACTTCTCCATTGTTTCTCTCAGTCTCTTCTTCCCTCTTTCTCTCTCCTCTTCATATCCTTTCCATCTCTCTCTTTTTCTTTCTCTCTCTATCCTTGGACATTTCAAGAAATCCGTCTTTAAGGACATTTTAAGAAATGATTATGTATTTAATTGAATTTTAGATTTATACCAAATATAAATTAGGCAAAATTCAATTAAATTCCATATTGGAGGTTTATCATACCGAACATTGAATTCCTATCCTAATGAATTCTATTTAGAATTATATTTTAAATTCATTTATACAAACAAAGTGTAAGAATACAAAATTTAAATAATTTTGCTCTTCCATTACCGTATTTGTTTTTGCAAGAGTATCAAAGAAACTTGAGATTTGCATTTGGAAATTACATCCCACATGTATTTTGTACATCTTTGGTGGGACATATGTCTTTGTTTATCCCCTAATCTCACGAATTCCGTCAAACATTCAAATACTATTTTATTAACTCTGATCACAGATCAAGCAACAGTAAGCTTAAAAGAGAAGATAGTTTCCTCTCATCTAATTTAGGTATTATAATTATACAAAAGAAAAACCATTAACATTGAATTGACTATCAAAGAACAAATTACCACCAATCAGGCAATCACTAACACTCGTATGAATCACTTTCAACATAATTTAAGCTTAAAATCTTCTAGAAATTAAAATAAGAAGCGAAGACTCACCGTTTTCTCATAACGATCCCTCTCTGTAGCAGTGCAGATCTCAGAGGTGCACATCAAGCGATGCTCATTCTTCCAATAGATATCTGCACATAACAAAACCCGAAACTCAAAATCATGAGAACCCCATTTCTAAATCCCATGCCCAAAAACTTAAAAACCGCCAGTGCCTATCAACAATTAAAATTGAATATAAGCAAAACCCTTCATTCGATACAATAAAAAAATAATACCCAGAAATGGAAAAGAGTAATACCCAGAAGCTGAAAGCTAGCGAAAGGGACGATGAAGAGAGCAGGTTGGAGAAGGAGAGATACGAGAGACACCAATCGATACTTCAATAGCTTCGGCGAGGGAACGGTTAAGACCGCCGCTAGAACCGCCTCCACTGCCACTACGTAAGTGAGTATCATCCACTGCAACGCCATTTCCCCCAAATCTCAGCACTATTGAGACTCTGTTTTCGTTTATTTCAAGCTTTGTATAGCTTTGTTTTGTGTTTGTTTCTTTCGGTGCTTTCCTTACCAAGCAAGGCTTTTGTAGATGAGCGTTTAGTTTTTTCTCCATGTGTGTGTGTGTGTTATTTTTTATTTTTTACCTATAGCAAATAATAAAACTTTCACTACAATAAAATCATAGTTTAGATTAAAATTTATCGATATAAGTATTTCTTTTTCGATAAATTAGCATATCATTTTTTTCTTTTTGTAATTACGATGATTTATTAAAAATTATTTATTTATGGAAAACTTTCTGTTGCTAAATAAGGAGTCAAAGAATGACACAAACAATTAACGATAAATTACCGATAGATTTACCGATAACATTTACTAATAGAAAGTTTTGTCGCTAAATTTGACGCTCAAATTTTGAGCCATCTTTACCAACAAAATATTTTCGTCGTTAAAATAAAAAAAAGTTAATTTTTTTAAAAATTAAAAATTTATTTATTAATTTACCGGCGGAATTGTTCCGTCAATAAATTAATAAATAATTTTTTTATATTTTACTAACGAGATTATTTTATCGGTAAATTAAAAAATTAAAATTTTTAAAAAAAATCAATTATTAATTTAAATTAATAAATAAATTTTTAATTTTTTAAAAAAATTAATTTTTTTTAATTTACCGATGAAATAATTTGTCGGTAAATTGGTAAATATTTTTTTTTTAATTTATCGACGGAATTATTTCATCAATAAATTAATAAATAAATTTTTAATTTTTTAAAAAATTTAAAATATTTAATTTACCGATAGAATAATTCCTTAGGTAAATTGATAAATAAAATTTTTTTAAAAAATTCAATTATTAATTTACCGATGAAATTATTCTTTCGGTAAATTAATAAATAAATTTTTGACTTTTAAAAAAAATTAAAATTTTTAAATTTACCGACAGAATTATTTTATCGGTAAATTGATAAATAAATTTTTTTTAGAATTTACCAACGGAATAATTCCGTAGGTAAATTAAAAAAATTTTAATTTTTTTAAAAAAAATCAATTATTAATTTAGCAACGGAATTATTTCGTCGGTAAATTAATAAATAATTTTTAATTTTTTTTTAATTTACCGGCGGAAATTTTTTTAAAAAATTAATTTTTTAATTTACCGCGGAATTTTTCCATCTATAAATTATTAAAAAAATTATTTATTAATTTTAATTTCACATAACAATTGAATATGTTATTTATTAATTTTGATTTCACATGACAACCGTTTTTTATGCATAATGTTGTGGAGAATTAATTTTGATTTCACATACAATTGAATATAATAGCTAATTATGAAGATTTATGTATAATTATCTTTTTGTTGAGTGGATAATTTTTATTAAATATTATTTAAAGACTAATATTTTATAAAATATTATATATTTTTTTACATTGATTATATTAAAATTATAATAAAAATAAAATATGTGACATATTTATGTGTATGTGTATATATATCAAATACTTATGCATAAAACATTATGGTTTATAATAATTATACTTATGTATACGTTTATATATTAATTATTGATTGTAATTATCAATAATTATGGTTAATAATAGATAATCACTAATTGAATAATCAAACGCTAATAATTAAAATTTTAAATTTTAAAACCTTAATTCAAATGTGGACTTCACCAAACATATTAAATTACTATTTAGAAACCTAAATGTCACATATTTGCTCTTAATTGGAAATAATAATTTTATTTGATCCGTCAGATGTTCGACCCAATCTGATTATATATATATATATATAACAACACTGATTTTTGAAAATAAATTTTCAAGTTTTTTCAAAATTACATTATGTTATGAAAAACTACTTTATAATGTTTTTTATTATTTTTTAAAATAAATAGTGATGAAAATAATTGTTAAAATTATTTTTTTTAAAAAAATAAAATTTTTAATAATTTACAGACAGAATAATTTCGTCGGTAAATTAATAATTGAATTTTTTTAAAAAATAAAAATTTTAATTTACTGATAGAAATTTCGTCGGTAAACTGTCAGTAAATGAAAATTTTGGAGGAAAATTTCCCTCTAAATTTTTATTTGAAAAATTTACCGATAGAAATCTGTCGGTAAACCGTCGATAAATCGCGTGAAAAAAAATATAAAAAGCATCATTCTCTCTTTCTCATTATTTTTCTTCACATACTAATTTCTCTTTCTCAATTCCTCTTCTTCTCTTCCTCATCATTTTCCTTTACATTCTACTTTCTCTTTATCAATTCCTCTTCTCTCTTTCTCATCTTTTTTTTTTACATCCTAATTTCTCTTTCTCAATTCCTATCTTTTTTTTTTCACACTTGTTCTCTTCATTTCTCACAAATAAAAATTATTTTTCTTTCTTTCTCATTTAATTATTTCTTCATTTTCTTTTTCATCACTTAATACTCATATACTCTTTCTTTCTTATTCTTTCTATTTTACTTTTTAAATTCCAAATCTTTCAATATATAAAATGTATTAAATTTATTCCAATTGTCTTTATTGTTTCTTTAGTTTTTATACTTTATTATTCATATTTCTTAGTAATTTATAATTTAGTAAACTATAAAATAAATTTAGTAAATTATTTATCTTATTAAAATTTTAATTTATCTTACTCTTTTTTTTTTTTATCCTCTCTCTATTTTTTAAGGTTCATTTTATTCTTTTTGAATATTTTTTAAGCTTCCTAATTTATTTTATAATCTCTCTATTTTTTTTTCATTTTCATGTTTATCCTAAAAATTTTAATTTTTTAAATTATTATTTTAATTTTTAAAAAATATATTTTTTTTGAAAAAAATAATTTTACCAGTGGTATATTTTATTTTTTAAAAAATAATTTACAAAATTACTGACGAAATATTTATTTTCAAAAAATATTAATTTAAAATTTACAATCGGAAATTTTTTCATTTTTAAAAAATTAATAATTTACCGACGGATTACCGACAAAATATTTATTTAAAATTTACCGATGGATTACTGAGAGATTTTTTTTTTTAATTAATAATTTACCGACGAATTCCGTCGGTAAATTGCCTCCCCGACAAAAAATCTGACAATATAAATTATTTTACAGACAGAATTATTAACACTTTACCGACAGAAATTCCATCGGTGATTTACTAACTATTTACTTTTTCGTCGGTAAATTGTGCACCAACAACCGCTTTACCGATAATTTTTTTTTATCGGTATTTCGTCAATAGACAAAATTACAGACTGAAATTTCAGTTGGTAAACTGTTTTTTTTTTTTTTTTTTAGTGTTTAAATTAGGGGTAAATGATAGTTAAAATCACCAAATTTTCTAATATAGTCATAAAAGAATTTTTTTTACAGGCGAGTACCAAATTTTTTTTTTTTTTTCAATAAGTGGTTACTAGCCAGAATCAAGCCAAAATATCACCGGAGATGCTGACGTGGACTGACATGTCATCAACATAAGTGCCACATCACCAACTCTCGCTTAGTCAGCTACTAACGTCAAATTATTAATTTGACTAGGATGTAGGGCCCACTATCTCAGAAAACTTATCCTCTCTCCTTGCATGGTTGACAAGTATATAGAGAGAGAAAGTAAAAAAAATTTATCGTTCTCTTGCTCGTTCTTTCTCTTCAAGCTCTCCCTATTCTCGATCGTTAATCTCTAAACCTTCACAGAGAAAGAAATTCTCATTTAAATCAAAATCTACATATTATTTCCTCTATTCCTTGACTACTTTCTTCAAATCCTAAACTTAAATTTGATTTTTGTTTGTTGTTTAAAGAATCCCTAATTTGAAACTATAATTAACAACCCTAATTTTGAAACCCTAAATTAGCTTACCTCATTTGGATATGGCGCAAGTCATTGTTCCTCGATGCAAATGTGAGCTTCCTTGTTTACTGAAGACTTTATGGAGTTAGAAAAACATTGGAAGCCGGTATTTTAGGTGAAGAAATTACCTAGATGTAAGTGGTACCTTGTAATTGTTTACTTTTTTTTTTCCTGAAATTTGCTTGTGTTTGGTTCTAGGGTACCTTGATTCAGATTGTGATTAAATTGGGCTTAAATTTTCTTGAAATAAATGATGTAAGTTGCTTGGAGATATTGTTAATTTTTTTATTGGCTTGATCCACCAAGTTGCTCGGAGATATTGTAAATTTTTTTATTGGCTTGATCCACCAACCACAACAAATGGATTTGTTGGGAGATATAGGATGGATGAAGGCTCACTAGTTGTGAACAGTGGATTGAGAATTGTGGAAGAGATAGTTGAAGATAAAATCGTTGAAGTAATTGGACAAAATGAACAAATTATGAAGAATTCTTGTTTAATACCCCAAATGTTTGATGTTGTAAGTATTATTACTGACGAGAATGAAGGGATGGTTTGGGAATTTTTGTTGGACTTTTATACTAGTTCAGGGAAGAGGAAGTAAGAAAGAAGACTCTTTGTTTGAAGCAAGTGTTTGATACCAAGGAAAAAGTTGGTGATGAAGTGGAGTTTCGATGATAAGAATAAGTCTTGATGACAAGGACGAACTTGATGAAGAGATGGAGAGTACTACGAGGTAAGGGGAAGTTTTGATATTAAGAATGAGGTTCGATTACGAAGATGACTTCGTGAACGAAGATGAAGTCTTAAGGTATCAATAAGTGAGTTGTCGAGGTGGACAAGTAACAGAGACGAGCTGACGAGTTCAATATGGGATAGACGAGCTCGGTACAAGCAAAGCTAGTGGATGGACTATATATAAGTAAATGATCATAAGAACTCGCTATGGTAAGACGAGGTCGAATTGAGGATTTATTAGCAAGGATGTGGATGACCTTATAGGCTTACGAGGATGAGTTGAGAAATCAATGGTAGGGCTTTCAGATGTATGTGTAGGTTTATGAAGAGAGTTGATAGGTTTGGTCTTGTATAGAGTTAGACTGGGTATAGATAAGTTTAAGTCTTTGATAGTGGGATTAGATATTTTTGATACGAGTTAAGTTGTGTCAGAATTTGTGTGGATAGGGTTGAAAGCCAGCTACCATTAACAATTTCTTAGAAAAATGAATGGCCCAAATTAAAAGTTATTTACCTAATAAACTGACTTTACAGAAAAAGGTGTGGCTACAAATGAAAAGTTTCCTTTCCAACGAAAGTTACCTTCCTAATGACCAATTGTACGCCATTAAAGAATATTTTAATTGTTTCTTTTTCTATATAAAGACATCTAAACCATTTAGAATGCAAACTTCTCTCTTTTTTCTCATTACTTAAGTCCTACATTTTCTTTCAAATCTCAAAGTCCTAGCTAGATTTCAAATCTAAATCCGATCTCCTCTATTCTTCCTTTTTTTCAAATAAATCAGCCGATCTCCAGATTAAACCCAAGACCCAAGTGGTAGATTGTTCTCCAGGCTTTCTTAGAAGAGCTCCAGGTAGATGTAGATAGTAAATTTGTGGATCTGGTAAGCCTAAGGATGGTTGATGTCGAACTTGATAATGATTAGGGAGTTATTAAGAGGCCATAGTGTATATGATGATGGTCATTATTGGCTTTATTGGAGAAGATATGGCTAGTGAGGTAAGTTATAAAATGTATGAATGCATGGTAAAACCATCCTATGTTGCTTCTGTTGAATTCCATTCCTTTGTTGAATAGTACGTATTTTGAAAATTATTTCTTTAGTGTTATTGTTACCATCCGTTGGTAACTTAATATTATTAATTCTATTATAAATGATATTGATCCTTGATATGACGAGGCTACTTGAGCTGAAACCATGTTATTGCTTATGACGAGGCCATTTGGGCTAACCTAATGTTTGTAATGATGATCCTACCGAGCCAATTCTTAGCCTTGACCACGTACTGACAAAACGCATTGACTAATAAAGGGAAAAGTCCATTAGATCGTGTGCACCTGTGACTCGACTGGCAGGGTCTATAAAGAATGTCAGATTGAACTAAGTACTTTTACTGTTATGTTTCTGAGACTTTTGGAGTTTGTGGTGACGTCCCACCCATTAGATACTCCCACTGTTATTGAGACTTATAGGGTTTGAGGTGTAGTCCCACCCATTCAATCTCCCCACTGTTATGTTATGATATTGAGACTCACAAGAATGTGGCTATGTTTTACCCTAAGTTCTCCTACTGTATGTATGTTTCTATCAGGATAGATGCACCTTGGTTCTTGTTTGTCTTCGGCACATATATATTTTTCTTTGATACCCACTAAATGATATAAATATATATATATGTATATACAAATCATTGTTCTCGTATGAACCCCAAAGTATGAATGCATTTTCATAATTTACTAAGTTGACGGCTCACCATATCGTCTGTGGTTTCAAGTGTGGATTAGGAGAAATTAGAAGTTGAGTTGTTAGAATCTCTTTGGTCATCCTTCTCTACCAAAGAAGCTCTAGTAATATATGTTTATTTCTTTAAGATTGTAATTATTTTTGTGTAAAAGTCACAATTGTTGTTTCTTTATCTTAGAAGCTCTGTAGAATGAAAGGATCTATGTATTAAGTAATTTTAAATGAATAAAATGGAAAGACTTTAATTTTCTTAAGTTCAGATTGTTGTTGATTTTAAGTATGGCCTACTATACGGTTCGCATTACTTTTAAGTATGATTGTTTATGATTCTGCATGTATATAGTTCTAGGGTATATAAGGGTTCTATGGGTCTTTAGGGGTCTTAAACCTACCCATACCCTAGGATCGTCACGCCTTCAGAGAATGAGGTGCGACACAACTAAGGTTTTGATGATAGTTAGATTTAGAAGTATAGAGATAACATAAGTTTGTTTCAGTTAAGAGTCTACTTGATTAGGGAAACTACGGAGCATAGGATTTCTTCTCGTCATTGTTTTTTCTTCCTTTGGTATAGATCAGCGTATCGTTATGTTATGAGTTTAAGTTTCTTCTTTCGTTTTATTGTAATGCAATACCTCTTCGACGTGTACGAGAAAGAGGGCGAAGTCATCCAAAGCAAGTTGTTTCACCTGATAAGAGTTCAGTTGATTGAGCGAGGGATGATGAGGCCTCTGCACATTTTTGTGGATGTAGTTTTCATAACTCACAATTTGGATCAACTTCAAAGGAATTATGAGTTATTGGCTAAGTTCGTGACCCAACAGAGACAACAAGTTGTACCGCTAATAAAGGAAGTTTCTTTTGAGAAGTTCTTAAAAATGAGACCTTCAGAGTATAAGGGTAAAGAGGACCTTACTAATTTTCTTCAGGAATTGGAAGATAAAGTGCATATCTTGAAGATTCTTGATAGAAGAGCGGTTGAGTTTGCTGGCTACTCGATGATGTGAGGTCTCGCTTGAACGCCCCTCCCCTCACTCGGAAAAAATGAATGCCTTAAGGAAAGGCGAGCGATTTTTAAGGGAGGTTAGGTACGAGTTTCAGTGCTCACGATTGTAAGTGGTTATTGCCTTGGAAAATTAATTTGATTTTTTGAAAGAGATTCGGGAGTCGCCACCCTAATTTATTTAAATGAAAAAATTAAGGAAAAAATCTAATTTGACTCCAATTTATTAATCTTTGAGTAATTTACCCAAGGATAAAGTCACTAGTCCTCGAACCAGGTTGAGCTCGGGGACTAGGTTTTTGGTTTTAAATAATCTTGATTTGGATTTTAAGTTTAATTTGACTTTGAAAATTGATTTCATGGATGACAAGTGTCACATCCCGCCTTTCGAGATGTGACGGTCTTAAGGTATAGGGAGACGTAAGGTCACTTAAGCCCGTAGAACCCCTTATAACACTACGCTCATTCACACATGGCAATAATATTCCTAAGATCGTAGCCAAAGCCCATAATCGATCATATCATGTATACTATCCGATTTACATGCATAATTAGTAATTACTCATATATGGTCCATTGATTGATTTTAAGTCCCATATCAAATAGCATGCATACACTAATTGGATACTCAAAATATATCTTACATACACCAAAAGGATACCCATAAATAACATCCAAATACTATCTTCCAAATAAATAATAATAATAAAATGACCCATGGAGCTCTAATGATAGTACGCTTATTACAAGTCATCAAGATGTACGATCCACAACGCAGCAGAGAATCTCCCAAGTGATGGAAGAGTAGCTTGAGAGTGTTACCTTGCATGTAGCTTTAGGTCTCATGAAAAATAGACACCACTACGGGGTGAGATAAATCTCAGTGAGAACACGACATACTAATATGATATGCCGGTGATTATAAGTAAAATATGAAATGAACAATCTCATGGTATAAGGTATCTTACGATACAAATTATTTTGTATTCATTAATTTAGCAGAAACCAAAAGATCAGAAGCGGTATGCTTCCCACATAGTAACAGAGTAGTGGCTAATGCCTTACTTACTTTTATCACATAGCATCACGTAAGACTGATCAGGTCTCACGGCTAGAACCTCAAACTTTCCCTAGCTAAAGTCCGGATACGCTCACCCTATCCGCGGGTATTTTACCATGTGCACAGGTCCAATGTATAACCCACATCAGCTGGGGATTTCTGCTTTCTCATATTCACATGTATACAATATAAATATATATATATATATATATATATATATATATATATATATATATATATATATATATATCTCATAATAATTAACATTATGGCATGTATGAAAATAATTATGCCTCAATGATCCGATAGGATTTCAATAGTGGTATCATATCATAATTAAACAATATGTCATATATGAAATATATTATGCCTCAAGAGTTCGTTAGAATCTCAAAGGTGATCTCATACGATGATTAAACATTATGGTATATCTGAAAGAAATATGCCTCAATAACCAATTTAAGTTTCAATAATAATCTCAAGTAACAGTTGAGATATCAAT
>CATKHJ010663946.1:0-12214 GCA_949750685.1 Vernicia montana | reverse complement strand
CGCCGTTCGAGGCAAGTTCCCCCCCGTCAGAGGCAAGCTATCTGAGGCAAGCCCGCCGTCAATTCTCCAAAGCCACTCAAGCGCAAGGTAAGCTTCTTTTCCTTTCTCTTTTCATTTTATTTATTTATTTAATTTATTTTTCTCTCCTTGGGATTCGCTTTTAATTAGTTAATTAAATTTGTTCATCTAGGTTGTTAGTTAATTAAAGTCTGAAATAATTAATTCAACTTGGTAAATCAATTAGATTAATTAATTAATCCAACCCTCCCTAAATCAATCAATCAAAACATGATAAAGTGGTTTGACTAAACAAACCCCTTCGCAAGAAGGGAGAACTGCATAGATTCTGATTCCCATTCAAAGTGATACGCAGGCATGCTTGGTCTAAGCATTGAATCCAATTAAAATTAACCAACTTCTCCCCTCATCACCTTCTTCACTTTAATTTAAATTTCTTTTGTTACATTGATTTTATTAGGATCAGTTTGGGGAATGTGTGACTTCCCTAAAACCCATAAGGGCTAGATGAGGTATCCCCTAATTTGAATTTTTGTTGTAACTTTTACTTATTTTTCTCTTTCTTTTATTTCTTCCTTATTTCATTTATTTACATAATCATGCATTTGTTATATTGTACATAATTCATGAAATTAATTTTAATTCACAACTTTATTAAATGCCAAACTAATTAAGATGACCTGAAAATCTAGTCCCCGAATCCTCTTTGGTTTCAAGGCTAGTGATCTTTTTCCTTTGGGATAAAAATTGGAGTCATTAATGAGTTTTTACTTTATATTTTTTTCAAATAAAAATAAAGTAAGGTGGTGATTCAAAATCACTTTTCAAAATCAATCAATCTAAGCCCAAGGGCTTCATCCTGAGTTCAAACCCAAATGAGCATTTTGATTCCCTCTAGCGGATCGGACCGGTGCTCGAGCAAGGCCTCACAGTTGGTGACTCCATTGGGGACCACCTTCTTTTTAATAAAAAGAAAATAAGAGGACTATTAATTGGTTAAAAAGCTTGGCTTTTAATATAGTTGTGACTTTCATGCATCACATACATAGGCTCTTTGCCTCCAAACCTAATTCTAGAAAAACAATGGATAGTGAGTAGCATCGAGTGGGTAACCCTCCTTGGGTCTATTCACCGATAGCGAAATCATTCACCTTGCGACGAATCCTTTGATCTTTTCAAAGGTGTAACGAGCAAACACATACTTTTAGACCCACGCGAGGCTTCTTGACTCATATGTGGTTAGGTGTATTGTTGCTCTAGTGTGACGCGTACCCAATTTTAACCACCCTTACTTTTTCATGTAATGAACCTAAAACCTGACCTTAGGTTGTATGTACCATAATTAAAGCCTTACATAATTACATTTTCATGAAATATTTTTCCCATGCATATCATGCATTCATAATGTACAAAAGAAATAAATTCATTTCAAGTGGAGCCTTGAACCAAAGAAGGGTCGAACACTCTCACCTCGATCCAATCACCCTCGCCCTACAAACCTTAAACACCATTGCCCCTTATCCAACCTAAAACTCGGGTGCCCTTAATCCTCACCTTTGACCTTCATCACCTTGACCCTACCCCTTATCCAATATCACCTCATCCAATACCTTCACCCTAATATACTACCCTTAAGCCTAATACCCTTGGCCCATTTCCTTCAAAACCAACCCATTACCCCTAAGCCCAATAACTTTGGCCTAATATACCCTAGACCTCCAAAGCCCAATACCTTCGGCCCAGCATGCTACCCCAAACCCAAGACCTTTGCCCATCCCACCATAGGAAATTTTCAAAAGCCCAATGACGGTTGGCCCACAACACAATAGGAAATCTTTTTCCCTCAGAGTCTATATACCTCTACTCTCATCACCTTTTCATATCCTCACCAATCACTCATTGGATTTCTTTTGTTTTGCTTCAAGGTACGAATATCTAACCCGACTGACATGGATGCCCTAACCACACTCGTGACCAGTCTCCTTGAAAAGCAAGAGGAGAATTTCCAAGCTATTTTGAATGCTCAAGGAGTCCAATTCAAGTAACAAAGGAAATTCATTATTGAGGAAGTGCGGGCCATGATCAATCAAACTAACCTCAACCTAACCATCCCAAATCCGATCCTGGACCAAATCACTCCAAATATGAATCAGGCCAATCCTAATCCGGCCAAAGCCCATGTCCACACTACCTCTGTGCCAAAAACCTTCACCCACTCTAACCCTTCCTCTCCCTTGAATACTTTTCAAGGTAGGGAAATTTTCTCCTATCCAGACATCAAATTGCTCATGAAGAAACTGGAAGCTATGGAGAAAACCATCAAATCCCTAAAGCACTGTAGTGACCTAATTGATGTGGACAGCTTGACCTTGTTCCCTGATGTCAAGCTTTCTCCTAAATTCAAAATTCCTGAACTCGAGAGATTTGATGGAACTACTTTCCCCAAGACTCATCTGAAGATATATGTGGGGGCAATGCAGCCTTTGGGATTTAACAATGAACTCCTTACTCAATTGTTCCAACAATCACTAACCGGTGCTGCCATGAGATGGTTCCTTTCATTAGACAAGAGCTAGAAAAGGACATGGGATGATATCTGTCATGCCTTTATCAAGCAATATCAGTACAACAATGAAGTGGATGTCACTAAGTGTGATTTGGAAACCACTAAGCAACTTCCCAATGAGTCATTCTCCATGTTCCTTACAAGGTGGAGGGCTAAAGCTGCTCAAATGGTAAATTGACCAACCAAATAAGAACAGGTGGACATCATTGTCAAGAACCTACTCCCAACTTACCAATCCCATTTGTTAACCCAATACCTACCCACCTTTAAAGCTTTGATTTCATCAGCTTCGAAAGTTGAAGATTATATCCAAGGTGAGTCATCCCAAACAAGATTCTCCACCACCAATCTGAATAGTGATAAAGAATATGAACCCCATGACTTTTAAGGCTACGACCGACATGCCACCTTTCTTTTCAAGCCAAATCCATCACTATGATCTATGCATCTTCACCAAAGTGGAAGCCAGACCCCACCTCACCCTACTTTACCTCTACCTAAGTAGGATGTTATTGAGGAGTTCAAGCTCAACAGATCTGACTTGTCTGAGAATTGAATCCAAATCTGAGTTCGAGTCCAAACCTAAATTCGAGTCTGAGTATATGTTTAAAGTCCAAGATTGAGTTTGAGTATGTCATTTTTGTATTCTTCTTCTATTTTGTACTATCTTCTCCTTTTATAAATAAAACATTTATATTTTTATGCACTTCTCTTTTAGTTGGGTCTCAAAAAAAAAAAAAAAAGAATAAATAAAGATAAAGAATCGATGGATTTTGGCAAGCATTTGCATTTAACCATGAAAATCCACCATAATTTGGACAAATCAAGAAGGGAGAACTGCGTGGGTTCTGATTCTCATTCAAAGAGATACGCAGGCATACTTGGCCCAAGCATCGAATCCAATTAAAATTAACCTACTTCTCCCCTCATCACCTTCTTCACTTTAATTTAAATTTCTTTTGTTACATTGATTTTATTAGGATTAGTTTGGGGAATGTGTGACTTCCCTAGAACCCATATGGGCTAGAGGAGGTTTCCCCTAATTTGAATTTTTGTTGTAACTTTAACTTATTTTTCTCTTTCTTTTATTTCCTCTTTATTTCATTTATTTACATAATCATGCATTTGTTATATTGTACATAATTCATGAAATTAATTTTAAGTCACAACTTTATTAAATGCCAAACTAATTAAAATGAACCGAAAACTTAGTCCCCGAATCCTCTTTGGTTTCGAGGCTAGTGATCTCTTTCCTTTGGGGTAAAAATTAGAGTCATTAATGGGGTTTTACCTTATATTTTTGCAAATAAAAATAAAGTAAGGTGGCTACTCAAAATTACTTTCAAATCAATCAATCTAAGCCCGAGGGCTTCATCGTAAGTTCAAACCCAAATGAGCATTTTGATTTCCTCTAGTGGATCGGATTGGTGCTCAGGCGAGGCCTCACACTATCTAACCCAATAAAGATGCTACAATAACTAATTAACAAAGCTCATAAGAATTTATGAAGGATTAGACACTTACCTAGAAATGTCTCCTTCAAACAAATTCCAAATCTTTCCAAGAATAAAGAAGAAATCCACTTAGATCTTGAGTATTCTTTGATTCCTTCAGTGTATTTAATGATTCTTAGCCCTGAGTGAGCATTTATGGAGCTTTAATAGGGTTTAGGGGCTGTTGGGACTGACATAAATGAGAATAGATCTATTTTTTTTCATGTTTTGGGGCTGTTGTTCCTTTTTAAATCTCGACAGTTTGAACGTGCGTTCATTATTATGAACGAGTGTTCATCATAGTTGAATGTGCATTAATCTTCCATTCCAAAGATTTATATTGTTCATACAAAAGTTTTGTGAACGTGCATTCAACAATATAAACGAGCGTTCATAACTATGAACTAGCGTTCAAGTCTGAAATCTGAAAAATTACTGTTCACACAGAAGTATTTTGAACCAACGTTCATATTTTGAACAAGCGTTCATCCCTAAAATAAGCCAAAACCTTCTTCATTCTTACTTCTAAATCATCAAAGTCATACTAACACCTCAAGGTAAACTCCAAAACATAATAAACATCCAAAAACTACATTCCATGAGCTTCATTCAATCACAATCATCACATTCACAGTTTAATATCAAACACAACATCATAAAACGATCAATGAATTAATTAACTCATCAAAGGAATGTATATACCATACATAATGTATAACTTAAATTAATCACTCAAATACAAGGCACATATATACAATCAAAATCTTGGGTGTTACAATCAGAAACCAAACCAAAACACAACCATTTTCAAATAGTTGAAAAACCTTATTACCTCAACTTTATCAGAATCAAAATAGCAAAAAACTAAATCAGTCTAACAAGTTCAAAAGAGAAAATGCAAATATAGATTTGTAAATAAAATCCATAAAATTTTATCAAATAAAATATGACCTCTGACCTAGCTAGTCCTAGATCGACGCAAGTGCCAGAGACCACCGCTGCAAGTCCCAAATTGGCGTTGCCTCTTCACTGTTCACCTCTTGCAATTTCGTATCTACTGAGCTTCTCACCGTGGCCGATGAAGGAGACCAAAGCAGCACGTATATATGATGGTGAGATCTGGTGGTGGTGATGGCATCGATGGAGCTCGCTAGCGAAGAGCACGTCTGGGTTCTCGTGGAGCTCGCTAGAATCGCCAAAATTGAGCCCAAATTCACAAGCTTCCAATTAGGGTCTAGCAAGTAGCAAAGTACCTGTAACTGAACAACTGTCAATAAAACCATTCCACTTAGGGTTTCTCTGTTATTCTCTGTTATAGTTACTCTCTTCATCAAGCTTCAATCTTTCTCTGCAAAAAGAAATTGAAAGCAATCAAATTAAAAATGGAGTCAAAAGGAAGTGACGTTGCTCGAATCCTTAAGGAAATTCAAACCCTAAAGACTTCGAAGACCGACATAGACAATCTAATTGCGGCTTTCAAAGCTTAGCTCCGTCACTTGAATCTCCAAAACAACACCGTTTCCTCTAATGGTTATTCTTTTTCAATTTCCACCGTTGATTGAGTGGAGATTATCCTTCCTTAATAATAAAGATACAATATTAATTAGAACATTCCAACTATTTCCATTACGAGAATACCGCACATTGCGATTGCTTCCAACAAATTTTTTTAAAACAAAATTGAAAAAGACTGCGAGGGATTAACGATGAATTTAGCGATGGACTAGATCCATGGCTAAGTAATGCTGCTATTATTTACCGTCAGATTAACGATAGTTTAGCGATAGATTAGCGATAAATTAAATCCGTCGTTAATATTTCATTTATTAACTATTTATTTATAAAAACAGAAAAATATAAGATTTTATGTGTAACACCCTAGGTGTCTCTATGTCATTAGAGACTCAGATTTAGTATGAAATTAGATAAACCAAGAGAAATGAGTAGGAAAATGGATAATTAGGAACCAAAACGTTAACTTAGATAAGAGTCCGAAAATCGATATGCTAAACGCGAAATCGATGAATTTCGACTCTGAGATTTTCTTTTAGATTTTGAAGTAGGAAAATTTAACATTTGAATAATTATTTATGATTTTAGGACCCTAAAAATTAGATTAGAAATAATCATTGGCAATAATTACATTATTGGTAAAAAAAAGAGGAAAAAAAATGGTAATTTAGTAAATTTTGGGAAAAATGTAATTATTATTTTGACCAATTAAAAAAAAAATCATGAAGAGGTGGGCTGCCGACTTAAGGAGGTAAATAAAAGGCCAAGATGTTGCCAAAATTTCCATTAGTTAATATAAAAGAAAATGAAAATGAAAATGAAAAATATATATACACATGTTATTAGCCTAGTTCTTCGTATTGGTTTATTCTTATCTCTCTACCAGGACTTAGAAAAAAAAAAAAAGTGACGGTGACGGGAAGAAGAGGAAGAGAAGAAGGAAGTGGAAACCTAGGTAAGCCATGTATTAAACTTGTGTATTTTGATGTTCTAAGTTAATATCTTGTAGTATTTGTAAGTTTCTTTCTTTTTCTTTTAAATTTCTATTTTGTTTTGGTTGTGAAATGAATAAAAAATGCTTGGTTATTGTTGAAATGAAGTATAAGAGTAAATATGGTGAAGTTTCGGTGAGGTTTAATGAAGAAATGATGAAGGGAGTGTGAAAGGAAGATGGCTTAGGGTTTGATGAATACTTGAGCTTGGTTGGCATGAAAGAATTATTTAGGGGTTGTATTATACATGGTCGACATGGAAAAGGCTTTAGGAAGACTTAGAGAGAGTATAAATTGGATGAAGGGTGAACTTGGGCTGCTCAAGGGGACCCCAATGGGTGAAACTTGGAAAAAATGTGAAGTAGAAGCTGTTTGGGGAGGCAAACCAACTTCTTGGAACTTAGAGGCTCAATTAGAGCACCTTAGATTCTTAATTTGACATTGGATGAAACTGAGAAATTTTAGTTTAGGATGTCTTATAATATTTGTAAAAATGGATTGAATTAATTCTAAGTGTCTAGGGAGTTATTAAGGTTGTAATAGGACTGCCCCTGTATGCAGGGCTGGTTGGGATGCAGGAATTGAGACGAAATTTCAAGGGATTTAAAGACAGAATTAGTCCAAGGACAAAACAGATAAAATGATCCCTAGGATTTATATTTTAATTCAGTGAAAGAAATGTATCAATTGACCTAGGGAATTCGGAGTTATGATGAAAACATTGGAGATAGTCTAGTCTGTCTAGGATAATGATGCAGGGCAAGATTTAAAATTTCACCAAATTTCGTGTAGAACTCAAGATGGGCTGAAATTTTAATATGTTTTGACCTTATATGTCAAATTTCCAATCCCACAATAATTAATACAATTGGAGTTTTGTAGCTTAAATTATGTCAGGTACAACACTGCTGGGTCAGTAGGTATATCATAGGCAGAATTTAGGAATTGGTTATTTGATTTGCTATTGTTATGTTAAACTTATTGTATATATATGTATTTGGTATGTAGAAAAACTTGAGTAATCTAAAGACAATCAAGAACAAGAAGGGGAGGAAGAGAAACATCAAGAACCATATTATTGCCCCTATTGTTTAAGCTAGAAAAGTCAAGGTGAGTGTACCTAATTTATTATACTTGTGCATTCTTTGTTTTTATCTCCATTGTTCATTAATTATATTGATTTAATTACCATGACAAGGAACTTGAACTTTATTAAATCCTTTAAAATGCAATTGTACAAAATCCACATTCATAAGAAATTCCATTTGTTCATCTAAGGTGAAAGATTTTTTATAATTCCTATCGTATATTGTGAGTCTTGCTTGCTATGAATTCTCATTGTTATCATTTCATTTGATTATTGGATTACTATGATATATGTTTCCATGAAAATGGCTACCTCCCATAAGTTATAAGAGCAGAGATCCCCTTCCTTCAGTGTGGGGAACACCGAACTCTGTGCACATTGTGCTCCAGCTAAAAGGAGTTAAATGTTCTAGCAGCACGGCCTGGCCTGCCCTGCGTGTAAGGCATGGTATTGCTCTACAAAAAGAGCCTCTGCTATGAATGAGTTTACAATGAGTAGTTGGGTAAAAAAATCCCACTTTTACTGTCTAGATTTATGCTAAGCTTATTTGATACTGATTTCTTTGTTATCTACTAATAATAATTGATTGTATACCTTGATATATTTTATACAATTCTTGATCTTATTCAAAAAGAATTATTTCTTCATCGATACATATTTGTACATATGTATGTATGCTATTTTTGTTGCTAGAGTCATTTGTACTCTGTTATGAGCATGATAATTTAGTTGCACTCACTGAGTTTACTCACCCCCGTTCCCTATTTTTTTTTCTAGGAGTTTAGCAGTTTTATAAAAAGCTCAAGATTATGTTCTCTCTTGAGACTTGCAAATTTGAAGAATCTATTTTGTTGTAAATAATATAAGATATAGTAAATATTACAATATGCATATAAGGATTTCAGATAACTATAACTTTTAGATGCTCCATGGTATCTAAAAATGTTTATATGGTAATGTAATGTTTTTGGATTTATATATATATATACTTCTATGTGGATAATATAAATGAATTGGATAGTGTGATATTAATATTAAATAACTTAATGATAAATTATGAATTCACTTAATTATGGGAGAACTTGAGTTTGCATATGAAGTTGAGGTTATAAGGGTGGAATATTAGAAGTGTTTATTTCATTATTTTATTAGTTTTGTGATATGAAATTATGCTAAGATACTGCAGAAATTCCGTCGAACTTTTACAGGATAGATAAGATAAATGGGTTCTATGGGTGGTTGGTACCTTTATAGTTACCCATGCCCTAGGACCGTCATATTCCAATAGTGGGATGTGATAGAGGTGGTATCAGAGCCAACTTATTAGTATAACTAATATAAAACTTAAGTAATACCATGAAGCATAGGAAATTCCTAATTGTCATTTGCAGTTTATCGTTAGGATTAAATTCGCAATATCTATCTATGTTACATTTTTCTGTCTGTATGTATGTTTATCTCTAGTTTTCTTATAATTGTTTTACTGTGTAGATGTCTTCGGATAGAGAGATAGAACCTGGGAAAGATGAAGATGTAATTGATAATGAGTCTTATAACATGAGATATTAGTCAAAGACAAATCCTAAAGAGGAGTCAAACCTACCGTATGTTATAGATTTAAGTCTGAGAGTAAAAGCTTTAGAGATAGAGATTAAGGCCTTATATGAGACAGTCAAAGACTTGAAGAAATCTTTTCTGGAAACTAGGTGGCAGGTAATTAAGGTTAGGAGGATGACACTGAGACCAGGAAAAAAAGTGGTGAGGGAATTTTATTAGAGACCAGTGGTAGGCTACCCGAGGCATGTATGCTTTACTTGCGAGGGGATTGACCATTCAAGTGGGGATTGTCCGATACAACGGGCTAGTTTTCATTATGCGGAGGTGTCTACAGCAAAAGTTGGTAGGGAGAGTTCTATAGATTATGGGGATAGGAGTGAGTAGGAAGTGATGCAGACTGATGTTTAGTGTAAATAGTACCGGTGTAAGAGTGTAAGATATGGTGGAATGTAGTATAGGAAAGTTGTAAGAAAGTGTGAATTGTAAATGTAAGGTGTGTAGTGAGTAAGTGTAGGTTCATGTAAGATCAACAATATTTATATATATATATATATATATAAACTTTTGTAAGAATTATTTTCTATTATTTATTTATTTATTTACTTGTGTATTTATTTAAGATGTGTTGATTAGATATGTGAAATGAATGTGAACTTTAGTTTGTCATAGGAATATGCTAAGATTTTAATATGTTATTGTTTAGAATGCCGCCTAGAGGAAGACCGAGAGGACGATCGAGGAGGGGACCATCCCGTCCTGGAAGGCGAGTAACTCCTGATGTTCTTTCAGATGTAGCTTCTGTTGTTGCATCACTACTTGAGGAGCCAATTGAGGAGTTTGTAGAGCCACCGAGAGTTCATCGATGAGTATAAGAAGTGGACCGATAAGTTCCTCTTGTCAATGATGAGGCTATGAGGGAGGAACTTGAAGAGTTAAGAAGAGAAGTACGAGAATTGAGGCAAGCCCGACAACAACAACTTGAGGTAAATCCAGCACCTGCACTAGTGAATGCTCAAATTCCAAGACAGCTAGCTAGAAGGGTGTTAGATGATAGAGATGTTTCAATGTCTAGTTTCATGAAAATGGGGTTGCCTGAATTTCATGGCGAAGATGGAGAAGAACCACATAGGTTCTTATAAGCAGTAGAAAAGGTAGTGTAGAGGTTACCATGCTTGGATGCACGTGCCATTGAATTAGTTGGGCTGCTAATGAAAGATTATACTTGGGAGTGGTTTGAATGCCATATAGAGAATCGGTTATATGGGGATGCTTCACCTACCTGGGAGCAGTTCAAACAAGAAATGATAGATGAGTTCCTGGCAGAAGGAGAGCGAGAAAATATAATTGCTAGATTCGAGCGACTGAAGCAAGGGGGACTGTCAATAACTGACTATGCAAGAGAATTTAACAAGCTAAGCAAGTATGCTTGAGAGGTTGTGCCAAGTGAAGCAGCGAGGATAAGGAGGTTTCGAAAGGGGTTAATTACATCACCGCACAATGTATTGTGTGCAATTGAATTTGAATCCTTATCAAAGTTGATAGATAAAGCAAAGCAGATGGAAGCGAAGCATAAAGAGGAAAGGGCTGAAAGAGAGCAAGGATAAAAGAGCAAGGGGAAGAGTCACAAAGGTAGTTCCCAATCTAAAGCACCCCAGAGCACATTTTCAGTAACAAGTTGCAATCAACCGAGAGAAGATGGAGGTGGTAGAGGGTATAATAAGGGTACTTTTGTAGCTTCCACTCTGGGGAACGTGAATACTTATCCGACATGTATTAGTTATGGGAAATTGCATAAAGGAAGTTACAGGAGAGCTTTAGGAGCCTGTTTGAAATGTGGTCAGATGGGCCACTTTATCAAAAACTGTCCACAGTGGAATGCACAAAGGAGGAAAATCAGTAGCTTCACAACTTACTGTTCAAATGCCTAGACAAGACATAAGGATTGTTGGAGGCCAAGGAAAAGGCCAGGGACAAGCATCTGGAACAGCACAATCGACAGAAGGTCGAGGAAGGGGCAAGGTATATGCCCTCAATCAGCATGAAGCTCATGATGCTAATGCCATAGTGACAGGTACCGTTCTTATTCATAATATTAAAGCTCATGTATTATTTGATTCGGGTGCGACGCATTCTTTCATTTCACCATATTTTGCAAAGAAGTTAGGAAGGGGTAAGGAACTGATGAGGGTTCCTTTGGAGGTTAGTACACCTTTAAGGGAGAACATAGATGTGGATTATGTATACCCATCTTGTAAAGTAGAAATTGGAGACAGAAACCTTTCAGTGGACTTAGTTGAATTGTCGGTGTTAGATTTGGATGTGATATTATGTATGGATTGGTTGTCTAGATATGGTGCTCATACAGATTGTAGCGAGAAAAGGATAGTGTTTAAGAAGGATGGAAGTGAGGAGTTAGTATTTTAGGGTTAAAGAAGCAATCTTCCTGGTCGCCTCAAAATATACTGTCCAAAAGTGACCCGTAAGTATACAGGGCAATTGTAGTATATAGGAAGCACCCAAGGTCGTATTCTCTTAAGGAATTGCAAATGGATTTTATTTGTTTCGGATCAAAGTGAATTTAAATGTAAAAATATTTTTGTTTGATTTTTGAAAGGAAATAATTTTAAAACAGAAAATTAAATAATGCAAATGCAAATTTTTAATGCAATAGATGAAAAATGTCTAGGGTCCGTAATCCGCTTATCAATCATTTATGTTTATGAATAAACCCAATTAATTATGCTTAAAAGAATCAGTTTTTAATAATTCTAAGAATAAAAATCAGTTTATTAGCAATCGCATTCATAGAAATCAATTTATCAAATTATATATTAAAAACCAAATCTTAATCTTAAAACTTATATTTTTAATTCATTTTAAGACCTTAAAATAATGAAATCCGGAAATAAATTTCAACTCTCGTTCCTTCGTTCATAACATAAATTAAACGAATGGTAACTAAGCATTTGTCTATAATCAATTAATCAAT
>CATKHJ010663920.1:0-28162 GCA_949750685.1 Vernicia montana | reverse complement strand
AGACTAGTTCCCAAGCTACTACTATACAAAGGAGGATTTCTAGGAGTAGTTTTGGAGCCGCTGACATTCGGGGTAGGCTTTTTGGTATGACTATGGGGAGTAGTTCTGGCTCTGTTAGTATTTATATTGCTGCAGCAGAAGGAGCTACAGAGACTAGGAGGAGGGGTGTGACCATTGAGGAGATTATGGTGGACTCTGATTCTGACAATAGCACAAGGGATGTGCACCCTAGGAGGAGGAGGAGGAGGAGGATTGGCTAGACTATGACTTCAGACATGATGATGACACTTGTTTTTGCCTTGTAATTGCTTAAGATTTGCTGCGAATTTCCTGTGTTCGCACATGCCTGCAAGTTGATATGACTACATGATACATGATAAACTATAGATGATATTTTGGAACGGCTATCCTTTTATTAGAGTGATGGGTTGTATTCTGTAAAAATCTTATCATCATTACATGAGACATCTTTTATTTTTGCTCTAATTTCTGCCCAAGTCACCCTATCGGGTTTTCAACTCGACGAGCTTGCTCTAATTTCTGCCTAAGCTGCCCTTTCGAGTTTTCAGCTTAGCGAGCATTTTCTTTTTATTATTATTATTATTATTTTGTTTTGGCAAAAAAACCAAGTGAGTGATGCATTTAGGCATAAAGGAAAAGAGAATGAGATGCTTTGTTATATGAATAAAAAAAAAAAAGTCTTCTACTATAATTTGGACCACACCTAAGTCGGGCTGCCTACGTATCCCTTCTTGCAAACCTCTGTTTTTTCACCTTTTGTTGAAGTGTCTGGCTAGCTTCTGTTGGTAACCTTGAATCTCATACAAAGCGTCCATTCTCTTTTCGTCGGTGGCATTCAGCTGGTCATGATACCCTTTGATCCATTATACTTTCATTCTCTGCAGCTCTTGCTTGATAGGCTTCATGTGTTTGTGTGGGCTGGGATCTTGTGAACCGCAACAATCCACGAACCCTTTGATAAATGCCTGCCTGTCATGATATGCAGATACAATGTATGTGATTTTTAGTTTTTCCTCTGTGGCATAATTAGTTGATTCTTTTGCCTTTTTCATTTTTTCATTTTTTTAAATTTCATTTTCTTTTTCGAATGTCCTATTCAATGATGAATCAGAAGAAGTAGAGCAAAATAGAAGGTTCAAACTTTTCATTGCTGATAAAAGTCCCATCATCATGGGTTACATTAAAGGATAAGCCTGGAAGGCAAAATACAGACTCAGAAAGGAAGACTTAACAGACTCGAATTCAGAAATAGACTCAAAAGACTCGGACGAACTCAGAGGACTTAATTCAGACTCGAAAGACTCAGACATAGACTTAGAGGACTCAGACTCAGACTCAGACATGGACTGAGACGACTCAAAGGACTCAGACATGGATTGAGAGGACTCGGGTATAGCAGGGCCAACACCCATCTCAAAGTACCAATTATTGGTTAGAGCTTGAGATGGTTGGATGAGCTCAATGGTTCGAAAGAGGATTGGTGGCAATGATGTCTCAGTTGTTGATGAGGTCCTGAATTCTGTGTCTCAGAGCCTTACATGCGTCGGTCTTGTGCCCCGCTTCTTGGTGGTAATCACAATGCTCGTTTGCATTGTAGCCTTTGGGCAAGGGGTTTGGAGGAGCTCATGGTTCAAGGGGATTAATCAGATGAGCCTTTAGGGCTTACTTATAAACAACACTGAGGGGCATGCCTAGCTCGGAGAAAGTCCTCCTTGACTCTAACCTCATCTGCTGGTGATAAGAGACATCACTTACTTCTCCTCCTCTTTGGGTGGATGAGCTGGTGGAGTTGGTGGTGTAATTACTGTTCTTGTGATACCTCGAACTAGAGGATTCATCCTGATTGGATCGAATCCTCAATCTTGGTAGCGGTGGAATTGAGAGCCTTGAAGTCTGCGAGATACTGAGTTTGCAGATGAATCTGGTATTGGGGGAGGAGATTCTTGACAATGATGTCAATTTGCTCTACTTCAGGTGGGCGGTTCACCATTTATGCTGTTTGGACCTCTACCTCGTAAGAAACGCGGTGAAGGACTCTCATGATCTTTGTTTGGTGGTTTTCATATCTCGACGGGTGACATCCACCTCAATGTTGTAGTGGTATTGTTTGGTATTGTTTCCATATCTCGACGGGTGACATCCACTTTAATGTTGTAGTGGTATTGTTTGACAAATGCATTGCATATGTCATCCCAACTTTTCTTGTGATTCTGGTCGAGATTTAACAACCACTTGACAGCAGCCTCGGTCAATGATTGTTGGAATGACTGAGCAAGGAGCTCATCATCCACTCCGAAAAGTCTCATGGCACCCACGTACATCTTCAGATGGGTCTTGGGACAAGTGGTGCCATTAAATTTATCCATGACCGGCATTTTGAATTTAGGCGAAGCCCTGACATTTGAAAAGAGGGCCAGAGAGTCGACATATATCATGTCTTCATGCTTTTTGATATTCTTCAGAGTTTTTTCCATGGCCTCGAACTTTTCCATTAATTTCTTAGCTTCGGGAAAGCTAGAGAAGTCCCCACCTTGAAAAGGATTTGTGTTAAGGGATGGAGTAGTGGCATTCAAGTCCAAAGAAGGATAAATAGGAGTGTCAGGAGCCTTCCCTTTATTAGTCAGATCGATAATGGGAGCAGTGAGAGTAGGAGCATGGATTGTTCCGGCCTGAGTGGAAATGGGCTCTGTACGAGCAGGAGCAATAATGGCATTGGTCATTTCCTTGACCTAGTTGAGAATGGACTGGTGTTGGGTGTTAAGGGCATTAGTGAAGTTGGCAGACTGGGTACTGAGAGCATTGGCGAATGAATCGGCTTGAGTTTTGAGGGCAGTGGTGAGTGCAACTTTGAAATTTTTCTCTTGTTTCTTGAGGAAGCTAGCGAAAAAAATGTTCATGGCATCTTGATCAAAAGTGTTGGCCATTGGTACCTTCAAAAGAAAAGAAAAATGAAAGGTAAGAATTTACATTGGGAAAGGATAAACAAATGCAATGGTATATCGGAAAAAGGATTTCCTTTACCGGGTTTATTGGTTGATTGTTTTTTGGGTGATAGACCACCTATTTTTGGTTTACAGGGTGAGAAGACTCTATTCTCGAGTTTCTTATATATGTATGCATGTTAATGTCATGATGCATGTAAAAAGGTTTCATGGATACATACAAAAGTCTTGATTATTATGGTACATGGAACCTAAAGTCCGAGGCTAAGGCAACTATAAGCACAAGGGTGAAGGGTAGGTCGGTTTAAGGGTCCCCATCCCACTAGAGCATCGATATACCTAACCACATGTGAATCAAAGAGACTCACGTGAGTCCAACAGTATGGATTGCTCGTTACACCACCGAAATGATCTGGAATTCATCACGGGGTGAAATGCTTTCGCTGTCTCCCAACATACTCAAAAAGAGTTGTCGAGCCAGTGCTACTCACCATCCAAAAGTTTTTCTAAATCTAGAGTTAGGCAAGGAGCCTTTATTATACAAAATGATGCATGAATGTCAAATTAAACTCAAGTGCCAAATGGAGATTATTTTTGAAAGACTTCAAACTAAATAGTAATCCTCTTTAGTTGCTTTCCTTTTATTGAAAAAATGGTGGCAACTAGTCCCCAGTGGAGTCGCCAACTGTGAGGCCTCGCCCGAACACCCCTCCACTCACTTGGGAAAATGTGGCTGAGCCTTAAGGGAGGTTTAGGTACGAGTTTCGGTGCTCACGATTGGAAGCAGCTATCGCCTCAGAAAATTAATTTGATTTTTCAAAGGGTTCAAGAGTTGCCACTCTAATTTATTTTTAATGGAAAAATTAAGGAAAAACCTAATTTGACTTCAATTTATTAATCTTTGATTAATTTACCCAAGAATAAAGTCACTAGTCCTCGAACCAGGTTGAGCTCGGGAACTAGGTTTTTGATTTTAAAATAATCTCAATTTGACTCTTAAGTTTAATTTGACTTGAAAATTGATTTCATGGATGACAAGTATTATTGACGATTTAAAGTGCATGAGCATGGTATAATTATGAGTGCGTGAGAAAATAAAGAGCAAGTATTTAAATATACACAAGCAAAGGAGGGTATTTTCTTTAACCCTTATGGGTATTAGAAAATCACAAGATCGCTCATTTTCTTCAAAATAATTAACTAATAACATTAATTAACATTTACTTGTACAATGGATTGATATTGAAAAATAAAAGGGGAAGGGGACTGATTGGGGATTTTGATTTGAAGCTTGGATTTAGATTCCAAGCTTGCCTACGTACCCCATTGAATAGGGATCAAAATTCACGTAGTTCATTCCACAGTGAGGTGGAAGGGTTTTAAGGATCGGTCAAATTTGATTAGATTGATTTGATTTGGGGTTTGAGTGAGGGAAAGAGATTATACCTTCTTTTTAGGTTTGTGTGGTGGGAGAGTGGTTTTGCCGGAGCAAAGTTCCGTTTCATAAAACAAGATTGGTTTAAAAAAAAAAGGAAATTAATTTGATTGGTTGTTTAGCTACCCAATTTTTTTTAATTAATTAATAGGATTAATTAGTCAAATTGAGTTAAAGATTAATTAATTAAAATCGAAGAGAAATTAATTAATTAATTAGGGTGATTACTCAAAATGGGTATGAGAAAATTAATTGGAGAGAGAGAGAGAGAAGAGAGCAAATGGATAGCTATCAACAAATATTTAAGGAGTGTCGAATGAAGAGGAGGAGTGACCTATTTATAGGCAAAGTGAGGTGGGGGTAGTTTAGGAAGAGAAAATGTGAAAAGACCAAAGGGATGGGGTCAAAAGGGCTAAACAATGGGCTGAAAAGGGGTAAAAATGTCATTTTGGATGCCAAGGGGACAAAACCAACTAAAAAGCCAAAGGCTCCGCCGAGGCTGCCGCTGGGAGGCCGGCGTCTGCTGCCGGTCTCCCTGAGGCTCATCCAGGGGCTCCGGTGGCTCTTACCACTGTAGAGCCCTTGCCACCTTTTGCGTGCCAGAGAGGCTCTTCTTGGCGGAGCCTCCTGGGCTTTGGGCGGAGCCTTCGGCCTCCCCTGCGGCAGCTGCCAGGAGGCCTGGCCGATCTGCCGGCGTTCCCGGCGGACGTAGCACGCAGGGTCTGATTTGCAAGCTTTTTCAATTTTCGGATCAGTTTTCGGGACTTCCGGGTCAATTTTCGGGGTATTCTGAAGTCTGAAAAATTATCGGCCAGTATCGGTGGACTCAAAATTAATTATTGGATAATTTAGCAGTCAGATTTGAGAAAAATCCGGTCAGTTTCGAAAAAATACTGCCTGGTACAAAAAGTCCGGTCATGATCGAAAATGTATCAGTTTGGATAGAAAAATATTTCGGTTAGCTTTAGAAAGTTTAGAAATAATTTTGGAGGTGCTAAAGTGAGGGTTCACACCTAGCCTTGAGCCATGTTATGACAAAATGTTTTTACTAACATGGGTGAGTGCATAAATTTGAGTGCACCAGTGACTCAGCTGATGGAGTCTGAATCATCAGTGTCCTACCTAGAGAGGGCCATCGTGACCCTAGGCGTATGCTTCGGCCAAATCATGCATTTATTATTATAGGGGAGAAGTTACTGCACTGACTTTTACACAGTGATTATTTTTTTACAATGCTGATTCTGTCATGGCATAATACTTGAAAGTTAACGTTATTACTGATTACCCTACTGTTCTTGAAAAGCCAATGGACCTTCATGTTACAGATATATCTCTCTAATCAGATATGATCCAGTGAATGTATAATCCTTATTCTGTTGAATCAATATATCCATGTTATATCTTGTTTCATTTGTTTCCTTTGGAACCCATATAGTGAATGCATTTCATCCTTACTGAGTTGACGGTTCACATAATCGTCTGGTTTTCAGGTATTGATTAGAAGATAAAAGCAAAGTAAGAGAACTTCTTGATCTTTTTCTCCATCAATAAGCTATAATGTGTGTGGTTATGTTATGTTTATTGATTTAAGGTGATATGTGTTATATTAAAAAAAAAATTATAGTAATTTTTAAGTTGATATTTATATCTTTAGCTACTCTGTAGTACGGTTATAGATGTATTAATGCTATGAGATATTATGTTACTCATGAGACAATAATGGATTTTTCTTTGTTATTATGGATAACAACATAAATAATAGTTATTATTCCATAAAGAATAAATGGAAGTGTATTGAAAATAGAATGTATTAATGTGGAATTGCCAAAGAATTGGTATATATTGATGCATATGATTGTATGATATATTAGAATTTATACATGATCCAGGGAATAGCATGGGTTCTACAGGTGGTCAGTGGCCTTACACTTATCCAGACCCTATGACCGTCATACCAATGAAGTCGGGGTGTGACAAATACCATCCTACAAAGTATTAATTGATAGTAGTATATGCCCTAGGAGCCATATAATTGTTATATAATTGTAGATAATAATTCTCAATGGCATTATAAATATATTCTTTATGTGAAAAGTGTTTTATATTATTGAATATAGTCCTTAAGTATTTGTAAGAGGATCTATTATCAAGTGTTGAGAATATGAGTGACAGATCGCTTTCAAACAAATATTTTAAATGTGTTCATGGTCATAGGATTATTGACTGGACATCATTAATTTCGGAAGACCATCACTTCTATTTGTTTTCTGTAATCAGTATGTGATACTTATGATTATAGAAGCAGTGAGTCGCATGCTGCTTGACATATGATGTCGATACAAACATGTGGATATTCATTAGATGAATAGTCGAATTGTGATATTAGATGATAATAATATGGACTTTTACTACTTGTCAATGTGAGGTCTCACCCGAGCACCGGTCCGATCCGCTAAGAGGTGATCAAAATGCTCATTTGGATTTGTACTCACGTTGGAACCCTCGGGTTCAGATTGATTGATTTTGAAAAGTATTTTAGAGTCGACACCTTACTGTATTTTTATTTGGGAAAATATAAGGAAAAAACCCATTAATGACTCCAATTTATATTCCAAAGGAAAAAAGATTACTAGCTTCGAAACCAAAGAGGTTTTGGGGACTAGGTTTTCGGTTCATTTTAATTAGTTTGGCAAGTTTAATACAAAATGGCTTAAAATTGATTTCATGAACAATTTATAATGCATGAATCATTAAATAATAAAATAAGGTAAAGAAAATATTAGAACGCAAAATAAAGAAAGCAAAAAAATAATTAAATTTACAATTTAAATCTAATTAGGAGATACTTCCTCTCCCATTTAAAATAAATTAGGGTGGCGACTCTGAAATCTTTTTTCAAAAATCAAATCAATTCACTAAACAAAGCGACAACCACTTCCAATTGTGAGATTGGATCCGAAAGAGCATTTTCGATTCCCTAACGGATCGGACCTGGGTGCTTGAGCGATGCCTCACACTTATTAAGAGAATTGCTTTTATAAAAATAAATAAATTATAATCCTTTTTTAATAAGTAGATAGATATATTTGTCTATCAATATGGAATGTTTAGTAGGCCGTAATGCAATGTATTGTAATGTGATCAAACGTAGAAGTATTAGAAATGCATTTGATTATATTATATTACATTGCATTACAGCCTACCAAACGTAGAAGTATTAGATAGGAAAAGTTTGAGTGGGATAACTTATGAATTAATAATAATAACTAAGGGTGTTTTTCTATCAACATGTTCACTCATCTTCGGACATTTAGAGTTAGTTTGACATTGCTGTGGAACACCCTGCTTTTGAAATTTTGAAAATTTATTTATTTATTTATTTTTAATGTTTGTATTTTTTTTACCTGTTTTTGAAAAAAGTATAGTTTACCCTATTTCTCCCAAAGGTCGAATACCAAAAAGTAACTACAAAAAATAATCAAAAATAAAAAACAAGTGGAAAAAAGTAATGCCAAACTAGCCCATATATATTAAAGATAGATAGATATAGATAGATAAAACATACACACACATGGCTTGTGAATTGCTTCTCAAACAATTTTTTTTTTTTTTTTTAATCCTTGCCATTTGTACAAAAACAATACAAGTTTCTTGCAAAGAGCCTTTTATTATGTAGACCTTTACTTATTTTTTTAGAGGTTATATTAAAGAAAAAAAGAAAGCTAAAGTTTTTTTTTTTTTTTTAAGAATGTTAACTTTTTAATTTAACATTAATTTTAATTCAAACATATATTTCAAAACTTTTTAAATGATTTTAGTATTATTAAATAAAAAACTCATTTATTAGAATGCTATTTTTAGTCATATTGAGGGTGTTTATATCATTGAATTCACAATGAATTATTAAAAAAAAATTATCACAAGATAATTATATGTTATCTGAAAAATTGCAATTTAATTAAAAAATTCTAATTTTTAATATTAATTTTAATGAATTGATATCTTAGTTTAGTGATAAGATGAAATTAATTTAAGAGTGGACGTCAGGATTCGACTATTAGATATTTAAGTTTTCCTCTCTAATGCTAAAAAGAAAATATTAATTTCAGTGATTTAAAACATAGAATATAACTTTTCATGCTATAAGAAAAAGCATACCTAATATAAGTCTTGTTTTTTTTTTAGTATTGGATATAGAAGGGGCAATAATAGGTCTTCAAAGAAAATGTTTAGTATAAACAAGTATGATGACTGAGTCTTCTGTTGGACACAGGTACTCCGATGCTTAAGTTAGTAACTATATCTTTGGAGTAAACACTTGGAGGTATTAAGTGAGAATCATGTCTCTACTTCTTACCTCCCCTCCTGTGAAAGGAGGGAACGAGACATTTTTATAATGAGTTTTCGCCTGGGGGATTATAGTGAGTACGCAATGTGATTGCTTCTGATTAAGGTCTTATGTCACGTCATATTATTAATGAACAATGAGGATGATGCTTCTATAAGTTTGACTGTCAACTCTGTAACTTTGTGCCAATCTGACTCAAATCTCATTTTTTTGGAGGTATCAGGAATTGTTTGCTCACGTGTGTGAGATACGCTCGAAGGAGATATCGAAGTGAACTCTTCTTATGTGAGAAGTGTGGTCGTCTGGTAGCTAGGCAAGGAACTCCCAAGACAAGGTAGTTTTAGGAGAAATACTTATTGCCGAGGCGATCACTTAGTGATGAGACACTCATAGGCTTTTTTGGTAGTGCTTTGGGCTTACTGGCTAATGGTAACTTGGGTTTGACGACTTTAGATGTTTGAAACTTGATGACGTAATAGGGTTTAGGTTTAATGGCCCAATCATTAATGTAAGATTTTGTCCTTATCACACGTGATATTTTCCCATGTTTCAAAACATTCAAAGATCAATTTCCAGCAAAAAAGAAGTTTTTTGATATACAAATTAGGGTTGTAAATGAGCCAAGTCGTTCACAAGCGGCTCGATAAAAACTCGTTCGTATTCAGCTCGTTTTATAAACGAACTAAACTTGAGCTTTACTTTAAGGTTCAATTAATAAACGAGCTGAATTTGAGTAAAACAAAACTCGACTTGATTAGGTTCGTAAATAGCTCGATAATAAGCTCACTCCAAGCAAAATTAATAGGCTCGTGAACAGCTCGATAATAAACTCGCGAATAACTTGATTATTATTATTATTATTATTATTATTATTATTAACTTAATAATTTTGACACTCTAAAAAATATATTTTAATACTCCTATAAACTTTTTGGTAATTTAATTTAACTAAAATATATATACTCTTGATTAATATAATATAATATTTTCTTATTATATAATCTAATATTCTAATCTTTAAAAATATATTTTTTATTAATTAATATTTTTGTAATACATATAATGCTCAATTTTATGATTGGATTTTTTTTTTTCACTAATTAGATATTTTTGTTTTTATGTTAGTTTTAAGTATTTTTATTATAATTATTTTATTAATATTTAGAAAATTGAATATTTTAATAAATTATAAATGAATTTCAAAACGAATCAAACTTGAGTTTCGCTGAATTATAATTTATTAACAAATCGAGCTCGAACTTAAACGAGACAAGTTTAAATATCATTTTTAAGTTCGAGCTTGACAAGTTTAAACATGATTTTTAAGCTCGAGTTTGGAAAAAAAAATATTGAGCTGAGCATGAACATACTAAAGTTTAGCTCAGCTCAATTATAGCCCTAGTACAAACCCATACAATTTTTTTCGTAATAAATAATTAGGCACGAAAAACACAAATTTGAAAAGGAAAATAAAAATTAAATAAACAGAGCCTTTGAAGAAAAGTTAAATTAGCTGTTGGATTGATATACTTAAGATTGTATACGAGCAAAAGATAACTCTCGTCGACAAAGTAGGAATTTACATTCACTCAGAGAAATTCAGAAAGAGTAATTCTGAAGAGCACACTATCAATCTCAGGTTATTCCTACTACATTATCTGAACTTCAGGCTGTCAAATTCGAACACGTTTGACATCACCCTCAGGAACACTTACATCACTCCCTTTGCCCGAACCAGCTGTTTGTCCCTGCACCACCATAAAAACACTTAAATTTAACTAAATCTGATGAATTGAATCTTCACTTTTATCATTTTCTCATCATTACTTACTAATATTAAGTGATCAAAACAATTTCATGAGCATTTAGCAATAGCATGCCTCAATAATTTGCCCGTTTAAGTTAGGAACAACAATGGCATGGGGCAGGAGGAGTAATAAATGTTACATATTTATACAGGTCAAAATCATTAATAAATATATATATATATTCTCTTTAAAGTCAGGAATAAAATCAGGGCAAATGGTTAGGGCTGCTTGTGGTTTCCTGATTGAGGCAGGTTAGAATTGCCATATCTTGTATAAGTCAAGATCTCATTCAATGAAAAAGATGCAAATCTTCGACATAATGATGTATGAACATGAATATTAAATCTCTCCCATCTTTGGTACCAAGAAAAAAAAAAAAGCTTACAGATTCATCAGGAACAACAGCATATCTCTCTGATGGCGATACCCAGGTTTTCCCTGCACCATCATATAAAAACAAATTCCAAAAATATAAGCAAAAATGGTCACTATTGAATGAAAGAATAGTAATGAGGGGAGTACGAACACCTGACGACAGATCGACCATCGAAGATTCTATCTGCTGGCCACCAGACCCATCAACACTTAAAGCTTCTATTATCTTTGGTACATTCCTTCAAAAGCCAAACAAATGTGATTGCTGATTTATTATATAGAGATTAGAGCAATATTTTGGTACACTAGAATTTTGATTCCACAAAACATATTTCAACTGAAAGATTATTTGACATGTCATCAGTTAAGCGGGCATCCAATTGAAATTAATTAAGAATACTGGAGTTATGTTTCAGGTTGGTAAGCCCTAAGTCTAACAGGCAAACAGTATATATGGTTAGGGTTAGGTACGTGGATAAGGCCTGTCACATATCTGTGTTTCTTACAAAAATGGCAGTTTGGCAAACTTCATGTCATTTTCTATTTGGCAAACTTCATGTCATTTTCTATTCATTAAAGAGTGCAGCTGGTCCATTATATGTAAGAAAAGAAACTTCTGGTAAAGAAAGAAATGTGCATACATCATGGAGGGACAAGGAATCCTCCAATGCAACTCAAGAGACAACTACAGACAAGAAAATCAAACATAGGTCAAAAAAGTAATGCTCTCCAATAAAGTTGGACAACATTCAAAGATACCCTGTTGGATTGTATTTTGGTGGAAATTTTGTACTTTGATTTCTGTTATACAAGCTTGCTGTAATAACAAGAGTGTTAGTGGGGTTATGTAGTAAGCATGAGCTAAGGTTGAGTATTTTAATTAACTATGTATTGGATTAGATATGGTGTAAAAACAAGTATGGTTAAGGCATAGATGTTATCCACTTTTGTACTCAAAATCCTGAACTAGATCTCGATATAAACTCTAAGAAAATCCATGAATGTAGCCAAGAGGTTCATTTACAGAACCTGTGTTTGCTGTCTCTCTCTGTGTACTGTGCGTGTGTTTATGATGGGTTCCCTGCCCCGCAAAATTCAACATACCCCTCTAAACACTGAAAACATAAGCCCATATAGAAGCCAAAATCACCACCTTGTCCCACAACAAACGAGAGGACATATTTTGACATTTTAACATATACGTTCTCACCATCCAAAGACTCCAAAGCATTGCAAGGAAAAATAATTATTCCAAAGAATTTCAGCATCTTTCCTACCATCAAATTCTCTCCATTTTAAACCAGCAAAAAAGTCTACAAAGATTGTGGACACCCCACTACTCAAAAATACTAAAAAAGCAATTCCAAACTGCTCAATCCACTTCACAATGTAGAAACAAGTCAAAATGAGTCCTGCCATACTTCTTACCATATTGCAATGATCATGAGATATTAGGCCATCTTTTTTAACACAGGATCATCAAGATTCGCCTTTTGGAGAAATGTAAACGAAATAAAGGCCTTATACCTTGAGTAGCACTTTTTGAGAACTGCACCCTTTTTTACTAAATCAAACTAATTTAAACTAATTAGTTTAAATCTAAATTTTGTTAATAAAACCTTTAACAGTGGTAATCTTTTAACAAAAATTCATTTTCTAACATCCATTATTATCACTATCATCTATATATACATAAAAATATCATTATATTATTATTTTTAATCAATTGTATAAAATATTAAAAGGTTAAATTACAATTTCATAAAGACATATACTTGAAAAACAATAAGAGTTTGAAGAATATTTATTTAATAAACATATTTTACATCTTAAAAATCATAAAAAATATGCATTTATATCACTTTGGTTCAGTTAATCATTGATATTTTGTAAATTTAAAACGATAACTTAGTCCATCGGTTTGGTTAACTAACTTTCTAAGCCTGGTTCATTCAGTTTAAGTTTGGATTTTTGGAATTTGTTTTTTGCTCAACCCTATTTGTCGTTGAGGTTGGAACTTGATTTTCCATCAATATCTAAGTGGGTGCTTTTGGAAAAAGGCTGTTTGAAAGTGTTATTTAATTGTTTTGGAGCTTTTATTACTAGAAATTATTAAATTCACTGGAAAAGAAAATTAATGGCATCTTATCAACATTTTTAACATGGTGATTTTCTTAACAATAGCTTAAATAACAATTCCATACAAACCCCTAGGTAATGTGGTATGGGGGAATGGCAACAGATTCCCAGGAATATTTCATTTTAAGTTTTAATACTAATTTAAAAAAATCAATAGATTAATTTATTTACCTTTAATATTTATTTAACAAATTATATTAGAGTATGTTTTATTTTTAAAAAATTTAAGTTCAACTCATTTATGAACATATTTTTTAAGAAAATTAAAATTTAAGATTGCTGGGAATGTTTTAGCATTCCCTTATACCAAACATTTTCTTAGTATCTCATACCATTGATGTTCACCAAGGACAAGTATTAATCCTTGATTTACTAATGCAACGAATAACTATTGATTTAATACATAGTAAAAGAATCTCTACAGCTTAGTATCCATCCCCTACCCTTTCTGTATGTTGGTTAAACTATTGTCAACGAACATGAATGCTTCACATATGCCTTCAAAAGGTGAAAACTCTGTTACTCAATACCAAATTTGAGCATCAAGATCCTAATGCAACAAATCTTCTGCCAACAATTTGGCTTTTCGTAGCTCAGAGAGAGAGAGAGAGAGAGAGAGAGAGGAAGTGAATCTACAGGCATAGGGTAGCTTCCATTTGACCGTTATGATTAAGATGGCATTTAGTAAAACCGAAAATTAAGTGCCAAATTTTAAGCACTGAATAATATAAGTGATGAAAAATTTTAAATTAAAAAAATGCATAAAAATCTAATAACTTATTGTATTAAGTATAAATTTTAAATTTTAAATTATAACTTATCATTTTAAGTGAATTTTAGTTTAATTGAGACTTTTAAGTGATAAGTTGCAAACAATTTAAAATTAACAAGTGTAGAAAAATTTTAATTGTAGGTATTTAATGATGTTATCAAATACTATCTAAGCTTTTGTATTTTTGCATTCTACATTACTTGAACATGGATATCAGTGCCAAACTTGAGACACCTACATCTAACATGGGTAATTCAATCCTTTTTGTACATTTTTTTCCTATTCTTCCATGATCATACTGCTAAGTGTCCAGCCTTACAGATTTACTTCAGGGTGGACTTGGACAATTGTGCAGAAGTTCTAATCCATAGGCTCCCTCTCATCCCTCCTAACTCTGCTTCTTCCCCAACATCTTGCCATTTAAAACAATGGTCCTAAATTTTGTCGTATCGTTTGATATATTGAGCGATATATCATGTTTCAAAAGGTCTCAATATGATATTTACATGTTATATCTTTTTAACATGATTTCTTGCGACATTTTATTGATATATCACGATGGATTCAATATATCGATCAATATATAGGATATGGACAGACTTTAAACCACCAAACCACGTCGCAAATTTTGTTTTTAAGCTCCATTATATTTTTTATAAACATAAACAAATGAAACTATAAAATATTAGTATAAATACTAGATGTACTAAATATATTAAGATAATCTCAAAAGGAATTCAAGATTCATTGGATAAAATTATTTTTATTAGTCTATACCATTAAAATTCATAATATAAATATGCTTTTTAAAATTATTAAAATTAAATAGTATTCATTGATTATACAATTCTCCTCTATAATTACTTAAAAAATAAAAATTCACTCTATTTTAATTTCTTAAATGTCAAGTGCTTATGTTTATTACATTTATTTATAGGATTTTAAACTTTAAAAACATAAATACTACTATTAATATTTCTTATTTCTTTAAAAAGTATAATATATTTTTATTTATTTTTTAAAATTTCAAACTAATATCTTTTCAAAATATCGATATTTCAATATATATATATATATATATATATATATATAAAACTTTGATATATATATTGAAATTGATATTAAAGACCTTGATTAAAACTATTTTTCAAAATATAACATGTACTTTTCACATACATCCATCCAGCACAAAATTTCAAGAGCTCAAGTTCTATCAACTTCCCTCTCTCCTCCTAACTTCTAATTTAGTTTCTATCCCAACTTCTCACCAATCCTTATTTGTCAAAAACAAGTCATTGCATACATTCATAAAGTACCAAAATGCGTATGTTAAATTCCACTTCATATGATAATGATAATGTTGACAATAATATTTCTCCAAGTGCAACAGATGTGCAACCTGTGAAAAGTAAGTGAACAAAGAATGTATTTTAATGCCAATCAATATCTTCAGGGTGCAAGGCAAGCACAACGCTGTGCACAAGTCAGAATGAGGATGAAGTATGACTCATTTCATATTGGATATTTATCCAATAAAAAAATATCTAGCTAATTTAAGAAAGATACATCATCATATATATTAAAAAAGAAGTCGAGCAAGTTTAAAAATTTCATGTTCATTCATTATTCATATTAAATTTAAGAATGCTTATACTGACATTTAGTTGCAATACTGAAAATTATCTAAAATTATTTTCTAGCATTTGGAGTACATTGTTTTCAAGTTGGATTCACAAAAACTTCATATTTTTCTAAGATGAGAAAAAATGCACAAAATAATGGTAAATTATGATTGTTGTTAGAGACTATTGGTAGCCAATAATAGTTGGTGATGACCATAGTTACCTAGTATGTGATACGTAGTGGATCGTGGTACGGGTACCTGTACTTGGTACGCCCCATGGCTATATATATATATGGTACTCTAAGGGTAGGCTTAGTTGGTTTGCTTTTTTGTAACGTGGTGTGTTAAGATTATATCGCTTAGTAAAAATTAATAATTTTCCTTACAAGTGTTAATTTTAAACCATTAGGGATTAAAATAGTAATTATAATGAATGTTAAGGATGTTGTAATTTAATATTGATATTTTAAATTTTAATAATTTATTAGTATCTACGCCTTTAATAGTTAACAATTAGCCTAAATGGGCTTCACTTATTGGATTTTGGCGGTCTTCTTCAATGTTTGCTAGCCCATGGGTAATAATTAGCCATGTTAACAATTATCTGGGCCTTTAATAGTTAACAATTAGCCCAAATGGGCTTCAGTTATTGTTGAACCCATTAACTCACATTAAGTAGCCGCATGTGTACTCACATGTATTTTTATAAAATCATAAAATTGAAGGATAACACAAAAGAAACCTAGCTAGCTCGCCTCTCTCTGTTTCAACGCCGTTTCTTCTTCTTCTTCCTCTGCTTTTAAAAAAAAAAAAAATTTGCACAATAATTCCCATTTTAAAGTCCAAACGTAAACTCCATATCATCTACCAACATAAACTCCATAACATGACGAATCTCCATTTTTAGAGATCCAGATCGCGTACCGAGACGATTCGGAGCTCAAAAGAACCGCGATTCTGATCGCGAGTACTAGATTGTGGTACGAGGAGGGAGGGAGCAAATTAGGTAACTATGGTGATGACCAAGGATGATTACTAGTGATCAACAGATTAATGGATATATACTTATGTGGTTCCTATTGGATTTTTGAAGGGCATAACACTCTCTCACAAACAAGGGCAGACGCATAATCGAATTAGGGGGTGGATTGGGAGTACACAAAAGAGTATAATCTATAAATTTAATTGGTATATTAACAATGAAGTCAGAAATTGAAGTCGCGGGCGAAAATTTATCACATCAATAAATAATACATAATAAATAATATTAAATATTTTAAAAATTAATTCACTATAATAAATAATATATAATTAATGTATTACTATATTTCATTGAGAAATATAATAATAAACACTTAAATGAAAAATATTCATAAAAATAATTAAATTTAAAATTATGATTTTAATATTTATTTTAAAAAATTACACACTTAATTTTTTAAATTAAAATTTAAAAAATTAAATATATGAGAAGATTAAGGATAAAAATAAAAAAATTCATAGAATTATAAGCTAAATATAAAAAAAGAAACTAAAGTTGAAAAATATAAAAAAATTTTAGGGAAAAATTAAAAAAGAATAAATTAAAGGTTAAAAATATAAAGAATTTATAAAATTACAGGGGATTAAATATAAAAATTAAGTTGAAAAGGGGCTAAATAAAAAAGTTTTGGGAGGCAAATATAAAATAAAATAATTTACAGGTGAAAATATATATATAAAAAATTAGGCTAGTGGAGCAATAAATGAAAAAAATATATATGTTTTGAACAAATTACAAAGGGACAAGTGGGGGCTGATCTGGGCTGTGTCCGCCTTTGCTCACAAACACAAACACAACTCACACACAGCACAACGAACAAGTGGTCTGTAAATGAACATCTTAGGGGGCAGTTTTCATTGTTTGCACTAACTCTTAAATACATGAGAGTTTAATTAGAAGAATATAAAAGAATGGCCTTAACACAGCCCCATACCTCAGCCATACATTGCTTTTAACCATACTAACCCATACTTGTCTTTTCTAACTTACAAGTAAGCTAATTTTCTACCTAACCCCACTAACAGACCTGCTAACACTTGAACCAATTTGAACACAAATTTTCCCTCCGAAAACATCAAACAACCAACCTGTTGTCACAACAAAAGTGTCATAGGTTTCAACACTCCTCCTTGGCCATGGTTAGAATTTCTGGAGGCAGCTCAGAACTGCAATCCTCAATCTTGATCTTCCAAATTCTTCTTTGCAATCAACAATTTTGAACCAAAACTTGTTTCATTCTTGCTTCTTTATAATTCTTGGACCCAAGCACAACAAAATTACATCTTTCTTACAAGATTTTAGTCTCAACAACTTATGAATGAAGAGAGAAGTCATTTTCTGACCCAAGAATAGCAATTGAATATTGTTTTTTCTAAACTTTTTCCTTGAATTTTCAGGAACCATAAAACCTGAACTTGTAACTTCAACACTTAATTTTGATTTCTCCTTCACTTTACTCCTTATTTTTCTCATCATTCAAAACATTCTCATGCACTTCAAATACACTAACACTTTGATTAGCCTAATCAAAGTTTAAAAGAAATCACCCTAACTCTCCTCATTTGAGAGCATCCCTGGATTTCTTCAAATCATTTTCTATAAGAAAATTAAATTGATGGCACATGGCTCTTCTCCACAAACTTCAACAAGATTTTTTAGCAGTTTTTGGACATGACAAGTCCCTCAACACATTTTTTGCAGTTTTAGGACATGTCTAGGTCTTTCAACAATCTAACACAACACATAGTCTAAGAAAAATTTGTTCACTTTCACATATCAAAAAACATACTTTTCACCCTTGAAAATGGGTGGAATTTCACAAAGATACAAACTTGATGAAGTTGTGCTTCATCTTAAACCAAAGATATGGAAATTTAACTGTTTGTTGGATTGGGAAAGAAAGGAAGAGCGACAACAAACCAAGAACTAAAAACAGAAAGAATGAGCTGAAAGCCTGCAACATTTTTTTTTTCTTTTTCTTCTTCATTAGCTCAAAGAAATTTTCTTTCTTACTACACTCTTTTTCCTTTCACCCACAAACCCTTAAAAAACATATAAAGCTCTGATACCTTGTTGGATTATTGGAGGGCAGAACACTTTCTCACAAACACAAACACAGCTAATACACAGCACAACAAACAAGTCATCTGTAAATGAACATCTTAGGGGAGCAGTTTTCATTATTTGCACTAACTCTTAAATACATGAGAGTTTACTTAGAATAAGTCCATACTTATTTTTTCTTAACTTACAAGTAAGCTAACTTTCTACCTAACCCTACTAACAGACCTGATAGCACTTAAAACCAATTTGAATACAAATTTTCCCTCCAAAAAATCAAACAACGTACCTGATATCACAGCAAAAGTATCACAAGTTTCAACAATTCCCAAGTTTGTTCCTTTTAATACGTTTGTCAAAATTGGAAAAATAACTTCCTCTCTTGAAAAGAAGAAGTCATGTTCTTTGAAAATGACAAATTTTCCCTTTGACCAAGAGAACCTTTTCCTTTGACCAACTTTAAGCACGCCAAATGTCAAAAACTACAAAAAATGTTTTCCAAGAAAATATTTTCTACAAACAAACAGTGCCTAAGTCACAGTAATTTAGGATTCAGCAATTTTTTTAATTTCAGGTTTTGTTGAACAATATTATAGATTGCAAAGGCCAATTTTGTGACTTTTCAATTTATTGGATTTCGATTCGATTCTAGAGTGTACACTTTGGGACTGTTTTCTTCCTAAAGTCTTTATTACACTATTCTCATTTTCCATTACATATATCATCTTAAAACCGGGACAGCCTTTTGAAGTTCTTTACTTAAATTTTTATGCGCTAGCCTACCAAACAAACAAATAGACAAGGAGAACAAATATAACAAGAATTACCAAAAAGTAAAAAGAATTCACTCAGAAGAGATGATATGCAGAGATTTCTAACAATATGTAGGTCAATGCTATTATTTTGAAGTTCTTTACTTAAATTTTTATGCGCTAGCCTACCAAACAAACAAATAGACAAGGAGAACAAATATAACAAGAATTACCAAAAAGTAAAAAGAATTCACTCAGAAGAGACGATATGCAGAGATTTCTAACAATATGTAGGTCAATGCTATTACCAGTCAATAGACTCTCCAAGACCAAGCTGTCCATTTGTACCTCTTCCCCAAGAAAATACATTTTGTCGTTCGGTAACAGCAAGAGTGTGCCTCCAGCCACATGAGATCTTAACTACTTTCTGCCAAGTGCCAAATAAGATGCACATAAAACTGAAATATCAGGCACACAGAACAACCTTCTCAAACAAGAAGTCAAAAAGAAGAAAATCCCTTCAGAAGTGAATATAAATGGCATGAGCAATCTTAATTCTGAGCTACAGTAACAAGAATGTGCCTGCTCATGGGGAAATTTAACTTGCACAGGAGAACAATGGTCCACATTGTCACCAACTCCAACCTGTCCAAACTGTCAATGGAAGAAAGATAAAACCAACAGACATAAATTTGTCAGAGAATGAATTCACAGATAAGAAAGAAATGCAAACTAATTAACCCAGCAAGTAAAATCCAAGAAACAGAAAGGGAAAAGAACATGTGAATATGAGATTGTTCAACATGTTTCCATGACCAATGATTCACCAAGCATACCCAAGAGACAAAAAGGGAAAAGAGCATGTGATATGAGATTGTTCAACATGTTTCTATGATCAATGATTCACCAAGCAAACTGACAAAATGATTATGTTAAATGATAAAGAATCATAAGGTTGAAAATAAACAATAAGAAATTTTTTTAAACCTTATTCCATCCCCAGCCATAAAGTTTTCCATCAGATGTGACTGCCATAGTGTGTCTCCAACCGCCTGATATCTAGAACAAATAAAAAACAAGACAAGTTGAAATTCATTGATTTTAAAAGAGAACAATAAAATCCATCATTTTTTTAAGAAAAATGATACTGACTATTCTCACCCCTTTCATGTAACATGTGATTATTCTCAGCTTCCAATTTGTTAAACATAAGACATGGAACAAGCAAAATAATCCTACCAGCAAATGAATCTAACTACCTTGTCTGACAGTCAGAATTGCAACATCAGCACAAAGACATAATATGCATTATCAAAAACAGAAAACTGAATGTCACAATGAAAAGTGGGGCAAGCTTGGACACAACAGTAAGGTTGCTCCTTTGTAAGAGGAAAGTCACAAGTTTGAGTTATGGAAACATCTTTGTTAAAGCCACAAGGCGCAAGGAGCACAACCCCTAAAATGCAGGCGATGTTACTGGGGCGTGCACCATTTCACTGAGGTGCATGCCTCTGCAACTTCTTTGATTCTGTAGTTTTTTTTAAATGTTATTTGTAGATCAAACAATGGCAATCAACTATCAAGTTAACAGTACAAGACCAACTATGACATTGAGAGGCATTTAAAAACTTTTGATAAATCTCATTGGCTCTAACACATTTATTCTATAAAATTATAAATAACGTACTTTGTTGACTGTGTTAGAAATCACATATAGATTGTTGATAAAATCAATGAAAATTACAACAGCACATCCCACTAGAAAATGGGGGCAAAAAGGAAATGTTTCTCATTCTCCAAGGGAGTTGCAGCAAAAAAAAAAAGGTTTGTCCTCCACTTCAAAAGGAAGCTATACAAAAGATATTGGTTTGAGATTATCCAATTCATTACTATAAGGGGAGTAATTATCATAAGTCTTCACTTTCTCCAATTTAAACAAATCTGCAGTAACAAGTGGATGAGCAAAAGTGGAACCAAGGTAAGCCAATCTCTCCGCCAAAACCCCACTCTCCCCCTCACCCAAAAATGAAAAACCAGGGGAAAGAAAGTAATTCTACAACATCGCAGCATGCTAGAGGCATTTTTCATCATCCCATGGAGATGATATAATTTCATGTTTAATTCCCTTGTTTATGGCAGAATGAGATAGCAACAAAAGTTGACACACAATGGAAGTTCACGGCACCAATTTTTGCATATTCAAGCAAGCATAAAGTGCACCATGTTTGAATTTTATTTATATATTCCTAGTCTCAATAAATACAGAAGTACAACACAATTGGATGTAATTTTCCAGCTGGAAAATAGTTCTAAGAAATTAGTGTCATTGATCAAGCAGATGCATTCAGTGAAAATGATAGTTCCCAAATTCTGTGGCAAGCAACTATTGCAACGTGAAAATAAATATTACTTCAACCAAGAAAGAGCACTTTAATGAAAATGTAACACCTTAGTCCATAATGTAAAACAGCACACCAACCCAACTAACCTTGATAAGTGATAAAAGTAATACTGCTTTAGTGCTTTCTGCAGACGATAGCCCAATAGTTAAAACTTAGGGTTTCAACTTGAAAGTCACAGATTCAAGCTATTAGGATGTGATGTGGGATTTTATGCTATGGGTAAGGGCTTCCCATGAATTGTTTAACCCAACCATTAGACCAAATAATTGATAGAGTTGATGCTGCACTCATGAAACACAGAAAATCCACTACAAAAGTAAGGTACCTAATATGTCTAAATTTGACAAGGAATTTTATTCAATCCTACATCTGAATCCAAATTAGACCAATGTGATTCAACAAAAATTTATTTAGAGCCAAATAATTTTTCAGTTCCACATAATTTGTTTTGAAAAAGGCTGTAGAGACTAGAGGTCATAAATAATCTACAATATATAAAATAAAATAAAAATAACTGAGAAAGCAGACGAGAAAATTGTTAAGTGTTGTAAAATCTAGAAACTCGATTAATCAAGAAAACAAAAATATGAAACTATTACAATTGCAATGGAAGGAGAAAGAGGATACCTGAGATATAAAACTGTCCCGCAATGCTTCCAGCTGATGAGGAATGAGGTGATCTGCAAAGTCCCCATGTCCTAGTTGACCATATTTACTCCATCCATAAGTGTATAATCCACCAGAAGAGGATACAGATATCGTATGCCTCCATCCACAAGCAACCATAACCATCTTCTCTCCCTGCAACTTCCATCACTAACATTAGCATGATCCTCAAAGCAAGACGAGAAAAAAAAAAGGATAATGCAGAGATATTTAAAGAAAGAATAACAAATAGAAATTATGAAATGTTGTTTCTTTAATAGCAATACCATGATCACAATAACATGAGCATTCATAGAAAATGGAACCTACATAGTTCACCAAACTCTTGATAAAGTAGACAACTCAATCACTTCACTCTGTCAACTTGATTCCCAATAATGCTAATAATTCCTTTTCTCAACCAATTTTTACTTTTTATTTGTGAAGGGAGGGTCATAGCTACTAATAAAACTGAATGGGCAGTTTCCACTCTGTGCAAACAGAAAAAAATGAAGTGGCTGAAATGCCCACGTGGATGCTGCAACAAATCTAGTTCATGCATCGTGATGCCCAAAGTTTGTAATGCCGCAACATAAATCTCAAACTCAAATAAGTCCAATAATGATTATTCAAATAATAATTCAATGTCAATACAATGAAATATACTTAGTTTTTTCCCCTTTCTTCTCTTATAATAGATGAAAAGCAAAGAACAACAGCGACAAGCAACAAGAACAATGCCTATGCACCTCACTGTGTCAGCAAGGAGAGAAAAATTCAAAATGTAAATATCTATCTATCTATCTATCTATCTATATATATATACTAGATTTTATAAAAATATGCCATTGAAGTTCAAAATAATTAAAAAAATACTTTGCTAATAATATATATAAATTATTAGCAAGTATTTTTTTAATTATTTTGAACTTCAATGACATATTTTTATAAAATCTAGCTTTCAGTCGAAAGCCAACTTTTAGTTTTAAAGCTCAAAACCTAGTGGTTGAAAATGCAACCGCTGGCTTTTAATTTTATTTTACCAAACACCCAATGTCAGTGTTTGGCTTCCAAAAGCAAAACCAAAAGGGAATTAAATATCAGTACTATGGATATTGGCCTACAAATTTGTGCAGTTAAAACTATATATATATATATATATATATATATAAATTATTAGCAAGTATTTTTTTAATTATTTTGAACTTCAATGGCATATTTTTATAAAATCTAGCTTTCAGTCAAAAAGCCAGCTTTTGTTTTAAAGCTCAAAAGCTAGTGGTAGAAAATGCAACCGCTAGCTTTAAATTTTATTTTACCAAATACCCAATGTCAGTGTTTGGCTTCCAAAAGCAAAACCAAAAGGGCATTAAATATCAATACTATGGATATTGGCCTACAAATTTGTGCAGTTAAAACTAAATAAATGCATATAAGTTGGCCAACAAAAAAAAGCAGTAAAAATAGTAAATAATACATAAGAATATAGTAATAAACAATAAATAAGAACACATAAGCAGTGATAAATAGTGTCAAAGCCAAAATATCAGAGGGACAACAAAGATTAGTACATGTTTATAAAATTAATCATTTTGAGCAAAGTATTAGACCACATTAAAGACACAGTAGCCAGTAACCAATACTAAATCCAGATTAAGGGTATTGTGGCATAAATCTATTGACTTTGAACCAAGGATAGACTGACCTATTTGCAGCTTAAAAAGTATTATATTCTATTAATTTAGATTAAATGTTATCATCTTTGACATAAAACCAAATCAACAATACAACCATAAAGTTTGATGGTTGTCATAATGTAGAGGAAATAACTATTAGAAATTTAGAAAGCAATTGTATAATTGGAGTATTCCTAAAGTAGATCTAATGATATTTACAAGAAAGGGACTGTTGAATTTAAAACTGACTAAGCTATTAAAACTATCGAGAAAACTATGTCAGTCATGACTAATGATGATAATTTTCAATTACTATCTTCTCATATGATAGAAGAGCATTTTACACTCATAGCACTCGTTTAGGCAACAGTAAAGTAATTCCTGAGCACTATAGATAAGTAGTAATAAACAATAATAATATGAGTAGTTTAGGCAGCAAGGAAGCCACTGACTAGCTCGATTGGCCAATGAAGTCCAACAAAAGGACCCTGAAGAATATGATTACTAATACATCCTATGGTTGATTTAGTTTATCTCAATGAAGTAGCACAATAAGACTCATCAAAATTTCATCTTGATGTGGAGATAAAAGAATTGCTTACTAGTAGCCAGTATCAATTGCACCAGCATCAACAACACCACTGTTAAAACTTAAGTGGTGTTTGATAACACCATTCAGCACTTAAAATTAAAATTTTCAGCATTTAATTGTTTTAAGTTTGTTTGATAACTACGTTTTAAAAGTCTAAATTAAGTAAAAAACCACTTAAAATGATAAGTCAAAATTTTTAACTTAAAATTTATACTGAATGCAATAAGTGATTAAATTTTTAAATATTTTTACTATTTAAAAATGATATCACTTATTTTATTCAGCATTTAAAATTCAACACTTAAATTTTTAACACTTAATTTTCAGTTTTACCAAACAGCACCTTATTAATTCTCATTTAAGATCATACAAAACAAAAACCCTAATACGACAAAACATAAATTAAGATAAATTCAAATAATATTATAAGACAATCTCATAGATGATGAAGGAAGGTTTTCTATTACAAATATTTCCCAAGATTATGCACAAGAAAATGAAGATATATATATATATATATATATCATTTAAGATCATACAAAACCAAAACCCTAATACGACAAAACATAAATTAAGATAAATTCAAATAATATTATAAGACAATCTCATAGATGATGAAGGAAGGTTTTCTTTTACAAATATTTCCCAAGATTATGCACAAGAAAATGAAGATATATATATATATATATATATATATATATGCAAACATGAATCTGGAAGATTCTCAAGCATGAGTTATTATTTTCCATCATAGATATTGATGTAAATTATATGCCTCCTAGTAAGTGTGAGCCTGATTCATGATTTCTGCCTATCTTGGAGAGAAGGACCTCTTTGCAATTAGTATTCTTCATTTAATAAAAGGAAACTTGATGAGTAATTTTATGTTTTAGTTTCCTCTATATAAGGTTGTAGCCTCTGCAGGCATATTTAGTTGAATTGAAGCATTTTGGGTGTGCGAACTTAGGCTCTACATCACATATCTTTTAAGCAAGATACTTTGTCATATATATGTGTGCACTCCTTATGATACACACACATGCATACGAATAATAGAACAAAAAGAAGAGGACAAGGGAGCAACATATGCAAACTCTAAGAAGTTGTTATTCATAGCACGACCCAGAAATCAGCGGCAGTTTCACATTGTATGGGCAGTTGAAAAGTGGTAGTGACATATGTCCACTTGCCTAGTCAAGCAAAGGTTTGTGAAGAAATGGTAGACAAGTAGTTCAATTGTAGACAGGTTGTTCAAGCAAGGGTTTGTGGCAAGGTATCAAGAATAAAGCAGATTGTTGCATCTCTGTTCACATCATATAAAGAACAGATAGTTCTATCGTATTTATGTCCACAAATAAACTCATACATCCTAGCAGATAACTAGGTTGACTACGGAAATACAAAAAAAAAAAAAATCAATATCATGGGGACCAAAGCACCATCACTCGCTATATATGACACTAAAAATAAACCAGCTTCAAAATAGCTTCCTGTGGACCAAAACAGTATGGGGAAGCTCCTGCAGACATCCTACCAATGTTTTATTGACACCATAATTAGATGCTACTCTCTTTAAAGCTACCTTCAAAGATCTGATTTTGTTCGAGTCAATAACATTTTGGACAATAAATGTTCAAAGAAAAAGGATATAAAGAAAACAAGTTAAAAATGTACATTAAAATAATTTGATAGTTGTAGAAGCGCTCCTTATTCTTAGATGACAATTATGATAATAGTAAATCTGGTGAAGAGATAAATAATACTAGTTTGCAGACATACATGAGTAAGAGAAACTTTCTCAGGCACCAAGCGATCCTTTCTGTCACCCAAGCCCAAATTCCCATATCGGCCCCACCCCCATCCATAGAGCTCCCCATCTTCTGTAACAGCTGCAGTGTGTTCAGCACCAGCCGCAACCATTTTAACTGGGATTCCCTGCATGAGAATCAATTTGGTGCATAAATCATAACAACACATTATCTCCAAAAGCCCAATTGATTAATAAAAATGTCAAATGAGAGAATTTTAAAATCTTTTTCAGATTATTATTGTTGTCATCATCATTCACTACAGCTATTTTTCATAAGGGAAGCTTCAAAAATGGTAACCTTCAGCTACCTTAGGAAATTTAGTAATTTGACCAAAGAAACTTACGAGAATTTCAAGATTTGAATAGACTGCATCACCACGTTTTTTCCTTTCCATTTAATCACTCCACCAATAAATACACACGCTAAAAATGATTGATAAGATCCTCCTAGATACTTATTTCCTATATGGAGTGATTAGAAAATTGATAATAGGCTCCTTTTTTGGATTTTATTTTCCTATGTCCAAGTAATAAATCAATTTGTTTTCCTTATTGCACAACATAGAACATTGCTTTGAGACCAAAGTTTATTCTATTAAAAAAATGAATAATTTAACCTTCCCTATAAATAGTGGGTATAAACATAAGTCCTATCACAAACTAAATTCAGCGAAGTCTTAATCTAAATGTAGTTGATGTAGACAAAGCTCCAGCTTAGGTGCTTGAAGAGGAAAGGTAGCTTCATCCTGGTTCAAGAGGCAATACTCAAATCTGCAAATATTAATAAAGATAAAGCAAACAAGAGCCTACGAACCACAGAATATAAACTAAAAGTACCTGGAAAGCTTGAATCTTCTGAGGCACAAGAGAGTCTTCAGTGGTGCCAAGACCAAGCTGACCATTTTGATTCCGCCCCCAACTTCAAGGAAACAAGCAAAAACTTGATGAAAAGAATGTTTTCCCACAAGATATAACTCAATTTCAGAAGATGAATGCTGTTTGCTAAAACAGGTGACCACTCAAGATAAGGGATTTTGTTTGGGATACAATTCCCCAAAAGGTGAATGCTGATGATCTTTTTTCAAAAAGAAAGCCAATAAAGCTTTATCTCCCAATTGATGTATCATGCGTTACAAAAATTGTGAGACCAATTTCACTTGTTTCTACATTATGAAATCATTTGGGCAATTTGAGGTCACCTTTTTAGCATCTTTGAGGAGCACTAGGTGTGTACGAAATCTTTTTTAGACTTGGTTTAAAATGGAGAGGTTTCAGTGGCAGAAAAGATGCCAACATTCTTTGCAATTATGCTATATTTATGTGTTATGGAGTCCAGTGGAAAGAAATGTAAACTTTTTCAAAAATTTGTGGGATAAGATGGTATTTTTGGCTTCTATGTGGACTTATGCTTCTGGAGCTTTTAGGGTCGAGTGTTATCCAGCTTAATTGAAGGTCATTACCTTTTTAGCTTGTTCTTTTAAGTTTTTGTTTGCAGTTGTTTGTCGAGTTAGGAGGAGTACTCTCCTTTCTTTCTTTCTCAGTAAAATTTCATCTCTTATATACATAGATATATATATGAGTTATGATCATTCCCATTAGAGATTGAATCCCTTTGATATAAAGGTTAGCCAAGGTATATAGAAATTATATGGGAATGGATAGATGCTATAGCAGGAATTAATGTCACCAATAAAAGTCCATGGAAATTCCTATACCAG
>CATKHJ010663783.1:0-12680 GCA_949750685.1 Vernicia montana | reverse complement strand
TCCTCTCACAAAATACTTAAGGACTATATTCAATAATATGAAAACCCTTTTCACATAATGAATATTTTTATCATGCCACTGGGAATTAATATCTACTATTACATAACTAGTATATGGCTCCTAGGGCATATACTGCTATCACCCATCCACTCCCTAACCGAGCCTTGGCGAACCTGGATTGGCCTCATGCGGTACTGAGAAGCCGTGTAAGGACTCTTCGCTGGGGCAGCCACCACTCTGAGATGATCCATGAGCTAGACCTATAAAAGAACCCAAAAATTCCAAAATCAGACATCCATAAAATACCAATGATAGGAAGGGTAAGACCAAACATACTTTTTCCCTCACCTGAAGAATAACTGGAGAAACAGTCCATCTCTCTAAACCCTAAAAATAGCAGTCCAAACTCAAAAGTGTCTCAGCCAACACTGCCCCAGCCACAGAACGACTCTGCTCCATCTGGAGAACCAGGCCAGTCACTTTGGCGTCACCCCATCCAACAGAATCGAGGAACAGATACCCTGCAGCCAAATAGAAAATCAGGGCTCTCATCCTGAGTCTCTGTCTCCTCATGTCCCCAGAGTCACCAATATCCTAAAACTCTGCAATCACTGCAGTCAGGTCCACCTAGCCATCAATAACTATCTGACTCGCAGCATCCTCAGGCAGATCTAGAAACTCCTGGAAAATCCAAAAATGACCCACTCTGAACTCCGACACCACCAGGACTGCCTCGGGATCACAGCTAAGTATGGCGCTGAACTCCTCAAACATGGGGAAAAACTCCTCCATGGCCGCACCAAAGCGAAAAACACGGGCCACCGAATCCCAAAACCTAAAACAGGCTCTCAGAAAATCCTAGTCAACCCGAACTCCTCGCAGTGTCATTATCGCTGCAATGCCATATCTACCTAAATTGATTCTCTCTACCTTCTCGAGTATCTTTGTCCATACATGCATACTATGACTGAAATACGGCTCCATGAATGTGAAAATCAGAAGAAAACAAGTGAAGAAAGGATAAAAGAATGAAAACAGAAAGAAAATTTGAGAAACGGGCAGAGTTTCAGCTCAAAAACTAAGAAATTGTGGTTTCTACCTCGGGATGGGTGCCTATTTATAGACAAATGGCTGTCACATCAAGAAGAAAGAGAAAACTACCAAAAAATGACTCTGCCGCCAGATACACTGGCAGATCCGCCAGTTCTCTGGGAGGATCCGCCAATATGTGTGGCGGCAGCCTCCAAATCCACTAGCGGATCCTCCAACCATTATGGCGGATGCAGGCCTTTTTTATCCCTTTTTAGCTTTTTGGTCTCCCACAACACCAGCAGGGCCCCATAGCACAATTTCAGCATGTTTTCTTCCCTCTTTGGGACAAAAAACTCAAGAAACTGGACTTTTTCACAGTTCCCGAGACCGGGGTCGAGCAAAAGCAATAAATCGGAGCAGTAATTTAGCAAAAGACACATCTTAGAGCATGCATTCTTTGCACAAAAATTACATACATGGCATATAATTTTTGTTATTTTGTAGAACGTGCATCCACGGAGCATAAACATACAAAGTAGAGAAAAACATTGAAAGGGTCACATAATAAATCATGCATACACGAGCATACACTATCGGCATCATCAAAAACACATAACATTGTATAAAAGTGCATACATCAGTGCATAATCATAATAATACAGTCATCCAGAATACTACTACCGCCCACCAGGGGCATTAAAGATGACACAGTCATCCATATAAGTACTGTCTCCCATCAGGGGAGTAAAATAGAGAAAACAAATGAAAACAGTGACCGAAAACAAGTCAAGATCAAGCGTCAGGTCAGCACCAACTCAGCGCCGGCAATAAGTCAGAACCAGCCTCCTCTTTCGAGGAATATCCTCGTCGCCTGCTCCCTGTGACTCTACAATATCGAGGCACGTGAGAAGTCCACCAATGGCTACCTCCATCCTGCGAGAGATGCGATAATTGCGTCGAAAATAGTCTCCAGGAGCCTGCATAAAGAAAATGATAATGTCAGATGTTTTGGGTCCTTTCCGAAGCACAGAAAGCATATAATGAAAATCCTACCCAAAGATCATTTTTAAAGGTGGGAGAAGTAAAGAAAGTACCTAGGTAACATCATCAGGGATCATCCGCTCGCCCGGGCGAACAACACCGGGAAGCTGCCACGATCTCATGATGCCGTCCGCACCATAATATCCAATCTCCTCATGAAGCTGATATTCTGTATCCCAATTTATCCCGCCGGTACTGTGGCTAGGGCCGGCGCCATGGTCAAATTTGGGAACGTGCTCCCCAGATGAGCCAGCTGATGGAACCTCAGGAGCAGTCGGAGGAATAGGCTCCATTGGGATGGCAGAGACAGCAGAAGGTTATCCCTGCCATGTAATCTCCCGCATCAGGAATCTATCACGGAACTCCAAGTAATTCATATTGGGGCGCTGATACAGGTAGGCCTCCATTCCATTGAAAAGCTCCTGAGAAGCTTGGATTTCAGCCCCCTAGCGCATGTCAACTGGTGGAGGGTTGGGCACACACCAAGATCCCATGACCTAGAAATGGACTCTCTCACCCAGATAGTACAGACGAAAGTAAGGAGACCGCAATAATGCCTGACTACAGTAAAGGGTCTCTGCAAAAGCCGCATGAGGAGCATACAACATCCTCTCTCCGAAGGGTCGGACAATCTATTAAAAAGAATCAGTAAGAAGGTCAGAGCAAGACAATAGGAAAGCGGTAAACAACAATGAGGTAAATACCTGATGATTAGCCAGCTAGTCAAAGAAAGCTCGAATAGTCAACAGGGTGTGCTTGCGAGGGATGCCCCAGTTCGATTCTTCCCATCTCACTCCAGCCAGAAAATCTGATACCCGTTGCCTGATCAGCCTAGGGGAAATGAAGGAAAAGTACTCATAGGCCCAAAGCTGTGACACAAAACTGTCAGAACAACTGGTATAAAATCCAGAAGTCAAAACAAAGAGGCATGATTGAGATCTACCTCCTAGATGAGAGCCGTCCCACCAACAGATAAGATGTACCCTCGAGATAGATCTATCATCTCATGGTACATCGTGCTCAGAATCGCACCTCCCCAATCATATTGGTCCCATACATCCGTGTTGACCAAGCTGGGCAGGACATTCAGGTCCACTATTTCCCTCATATTATGGGTAAAAGTACAACCCATGATGACCAACAAGCATAACCAAACAATGACCTTGCCAGAAGCAAGGTTGCTCGCCGACAACTAGTCAAGCCTCTCGTGCAAAAAAGTGCGCCTGACGTAAATGTTATCCCTAGGAGGATCGAAGCCAATCAGATTCTGCATCTCTTCAGGGGAGAAAGTTGCCCTCCAGTCATTGCACATATCTAGGGACCAAACCCCGAAACGGATCCCCGAGATCATATACAAGTCAAGTGGAGTGTAAGTCAACTCCCCACAAGCAAAATGAAAAGTGTTAGTGGTATCCCACCACCTCTTAGCCAGGGCCTTGATTACGATCATGTTAGCATGATTAGGCGCCTTCACTGCCAAAAAGTCGACGAAACCAGTGGGCTCCAGCAATGCCTGGACACCACTCTCCGGGGTGCAACACTTAATCACCTACGCTAAGTGGCACTGTCCACCCCTATTCTTAATCGTCGCAGCCTATGTTTAACCAATGTATATACATGCTGATGATAAGAAAATTTCTAAAAAAAGAAAACTCGAAAAAAAAAAAGAGAGTGATAAGAATACTGACCGCCAGACACCCCCCGTATGAGACGTGCTTATCCGGTTCTTGTAGCAGGAGTGAGGGATTCGAATTGTCTTTGGGCGGCTCATAAATCCGCCCTCGCGGACCACTCACCGAGGAAGTGGCTGTGTGGCGAGATGATGAAGCTCCATATCTGGATCGCGAAGCCATAAATGCAGAATGCTAAATCTGAAAAGCGCAACAGAGCAGACTGGTAAGAACAAGGCATCAGTTATCATCATAAAAAAAAAAAAAGAGTTTTCAAAAAAAAAAGAAGAAAAAAAAATTCAAAATCAAATTGAGTATTGAAGTTGAGAGAAGCTTACAATGTAAGCTGAGAATGAAAATGAAGGATGGCAATGAACGGTGGGTGCAAGGAGCTCTATTTATAGAGTTGATTGCACAGAAAAATGTGCCCCATAATTATTCACCGAGTAAAAATGCATTTTCAGAGGCATTTTAACTCAGAATTCAGATCTAAGAGTCCCTACATACTCGTATGATTTTTCTCTACCCGTAGACAACAAATTTGCCTACCTTCAGATCAAAAATGCGTTCCTTACGCTAAAAGACTATAAATTAATCAACCTGAAAAATTCATCAGTACCTCAAAACCTGACAAATCAGACTCCAAAAATTACCAGGACAGCTTCAATGCATATGGAATCATTTTCCAAACTCAGATCTATCAAAATCTTCGGCTTCACGCTCATCAAAACTGTCTAACAAATAGACAGTTCCGATGAGGGGGCAGCTGTGAACCCTCATTTTAGCACCTCCAAAAATACTTCTGAACTCACAGAAATGATTAGAATATTTTTTCTATCCAAACTGACACTTTTTCAATCCTGACCGGACCATCTGTACCAGACAGTATTTCCCGAGACTGACCGAATTTTCCTCAAAACTGATTGTCAAACTGCCCCAAAAATATTTCTAAACCTACCAGAGCTGACCAAAATATTTTTCTATCCAAACTGATATTTTTTCCAATCCTGACCGGACCTCCTGTACCAGACAACCTTTTCTCAAAACAGACCGGATCTCTCCCGAACTGACTGCCAATTTGTCCGATAATTAATTTTGAATCCACTGCCACTGATTGGTAATTTTTCAGACTTCAGAATAGCCCGAAAACTAACCCGAAAAGCCCCAAAAACCAAATCGGAGCCCAAAAACCTAGATGACTCGCGGACGTCCTCGAGTCGTGCTAGCCAGGCACGTTGGCGGATGCGCCAACAGGTCAGCAGATGCCGCCGAAAATCTAGCGCGTCCGCACTGACGCGCGACAGTGCAGATGCGTCAGCCCCGTACTGACACGTTTTCCAGACGTGGCGGCGTGTCCGCCGCCATAAGTTTTGGCAGACGCGCGTGATTCACACGCGCGTCCGCCACATTCTGTCGCGACTCGGTACCTTTTTGTGAAAATCCAAATTTACCTCTGTCCCAGCTTGCTTTTTGGGCCCTTTTTAGTCTTTTCACTCCACCCCATTTTCCTATAAATACCCCATTCCATTTCACTTCAAGACACACCTCAAGCTCTTTGTGATTGCTATCAATTTGCTTCCTCTTTCTCTCTTTCTCTAATTAGTTTTTACTCACTCTAATTAGTTAGTTAATTAAAAATTAATTTTAATTAACTAATTAATTTTTTTTAAATTAATCCCCACCCACTCTTTAGTTAATTAATTAAAAATTAATTTTAATTAATTAATTAATTTTTCAATTAAATCTTCACTCAATTTGGTTAATTAATCACTTTATTTAATTAATCCTTTTAATTAATTAAAAATTGGTTAATTAAGTAATCAAAGCAATTTTTCAAAATCAACCTTGTTTTCCGAAACAGAACTCCGGTCCGGTAAAATCACTCTTCCACCACTCAAAGAAGGTATAATCTCTCACCCTCACTCAAATCCCAAATCAAACCAAACTAATCAAATCTGACCGATTTCTAAAAACCCCCTTCCACCTCATAGTTGAACGAAATACGCGGATTTTGATCTCCATTCAATGGGGTACGTAGGCACGCTTGGAATCTGAATCCAAGTCTCAAATCCAACTCCAAATCAATCCCCTTCCCCCTTTTGTTTTTCATATAAATGTCAATTTATGCTTTCCATGTAAATTGTAATTAATATTATTTAGTTAATTATTTTTGGAGTAAATGAGCGATTTTCCTAATAGCCATAAGGGTTAGAGGAAATACTCTCCTTTACTTGTGGATGTTTAAATACCTGCTTTTTATTTTCCCATCTGTCTCATAATTATGCCATGCTCATGCATTATAAATAGTCATAATACTTGTCATCCATGAAATCATTTTTCAAAAGTCAAATTAAAATTAAACAGCCAAATTGAGATTATTTTAACCAAAAACCTAGTTGAGGATTAGTGACTTTATCCTTGGGTAAATTAATCAAAGATTAATAAATTGGAGTCAAATTGGGTTTTTTCCTTAATTTTTCCATTTAAATAAATTAGGGTGGCGACTCTCAAACCTTTTCAAAAAATCAAATCAATTTTCCGAGGCGATAGCCGCTTCCAATCGTGAGCACCAAAACTCGTACCTAACCTCCCTTAAAAATCGCTTAGCCTTTCCTTAAGGTTTTCTCCGAGCGAGGGGAGGGGCATTTGGGCGAGGCCTCACACACTGCCTATAAGATGTTAAACTATGTTAATAAGAGGGTTTCAGATGATTAGAACTAGGACTTGCTTTTACCATTTACTGAGGAAGAGGTGAAAGATGCTTTATGTGTTATGCACCCTAAAAAATTATCGGGTCTAGATGGGATGAACCCAAGATTTTTTCATAAATATTGGTTCATTATTGGTGTGGATCTGTCTAAAGCTTGTCTGGTTTTTTGAATTCTTATTCGTTTTTGGTTGGGTTAAATAATGTTAATATTGTTCTCACTCCCAAGAAGAAGTAGGTTGATCATATTACGGATCGCCTTTATTTCTTTATGTAACATATTTTATAAAGTAGTGGCAAAGGTTTTAGCTAATCGTTTGAAAATAATTTTGCTTGAATTGATTTCAGAGTCTCAGCATTTTCATTCTTCGAAGATTAATCATAGATAATGTCATGGTCACTTTTGAGATCACACATTATCTAAAAGAAAGAAGAAATGAAAGATGTGATTTGCAGCATTAAAAATTGAGATATAAGTAAGGCTTACGATTGGGTTGAATGTCATTTTCTCAAGGCAATGTTGGGCAAGTTTGGATTCTCATAGTGATGGATGGCTTGATGAAGTTATGTGTTATGGCTATCCATTATCAGATTGTGCATGGGGTAAAGAGATTGGGCTTATTATTCCTGAAAGGGGGTTACAAGAAGGGATCCCCTTTCCCCTTATTTGTTTATCCATTGTGCTGAGGGGCTATTTGTGCTTATCCAGGACTCAAAACATAGAGGGGATATCCATGGTATTCATATGGCTCGGGTAGGGGTGAGCAAAACCGAACTGAAACCAAAATATTGAATCCAACCAAATGATTCGGGTCAGTTCGATTCGATTTATTTAGTATATCGGTTCGGTTCGATTTTAAATATCACAAACCGAATTAAATTTTGGTTTGGTTTAATTTTGTAATACCCCAAGTTCATGTGTATATTCATTTGATTCTTTACATGAGTTACTAGATGTGTATCTAGTATGTTTATGAGCTATGAGTTGTATGATAAGTAATATATGAGGATCTTATGGTGTTTATATTGGAATGAGGCTAATGAGATGAGTTTATGGTTATATATGGTGAATTAGAAGTTGTTTGAAGATTTTGAAGTGTGAACCCTCGCTCATGGTCATAAACGCTCGTTCATAGGGTTAAACCTGCGTTCAAAAAGCTTCTGCGTGAACAGTAGCAAATTGAGGACTTGGAGATAAACGTTCATTCATAGGTTATGAATGCTTGTTCATGAAAGTGAACGTTTGTTCATCCATTTGAAGGCTCGTTCAGAAACCTTATGCAATAACTGATAAAGTGAAAGATCACAAGATGAACGCTCGTTCATCATGTCGGGTCTGGGCAGATCTAGCGGACTATATAAAGAGATTTAAGCCCCAAATCAGTTCATTTAAGCCATTTACTCCTCCCTAACCCTAAGAACTTCAAGAGAAACACCAACCTAACTTCTTAAATGCTTGGAGACTTCATTAATTGCTTCATCTAATAGATCTAGGGTTGCATTGTCCATTCCTTCTTCCATTTCTTGAAGCATCTATTGAAGAGGTGAGTTAGGGTTTTGGTTTTCTTTGAATTTCTTCTTCTCCATTGTTATAATCTGTGCTTGGGGAAGGGAATAGAGTTATAAATCATGAGATTAGTATGAGTATGGTGATTTTAAGAGCATGGGTTATGTGTATTGATAATTTTTATGTGTTATGTGTATAGTTCCTCTTAGGAGTCATATTGGAGATCATGAGGATCATAAGGATTTGATGTGATTGAGGACTTCCATCAAGTATAGAGCATTCTTTTGATTAAGGTAAGTAGAAAATATACTACTATATTTGTATTTGATATCCTAAGGCTTAAAGCCTATTTGTTGATAAATTACCATGTGAATTTATATGTATATGAACCCATTTGAATTATGTGAATCCAATTTCTCTAATTTGTAAATTCTCAATTGTTATGTGATTATGTGAACCCTAAGAGTTCATTTGAAATATGTGAACCTTTAAATTCCTTTCATGAGTTGACATGTGTTAAATGGTATAGAAATCCCCGACTGATGTGGGTTAATCATCAGACATTGTGCACATTGTAACCCATTGGATAGGGTATAATATCCTACCCCTATCTAGGAAGGGTAAATTGTCCTAGATGTGAAACCCGATCAGTTTCATGTATTCATGTGGAATAGTATGTTGATATAAGACCTCTACTCTTATATGTGGAAGAGTATGCCTACCTAGCCTCTACTCATATTTTCATGTGGGGAGAATGCTAACAAAATGACTCTACTCCTAGAATCTTTCATGTGGATGATTTCTATTTTCATTTAATTATGAGTTATGATTTCTTTCATGAGTTTTGTGCATCTATATTTATGTTGCACTACCATTTGATTTAATTGAACCATATGAACCTAATTGCTATAATATAAGTAAATTGACAAGATATGAGCCCTACCATCTCTATGAGCTAGCCTTGAATGACCTAGCCTCTCAAGTATGGTATTATATTCTTTACTCACTGCTTTATCTCATTAGTGATTCCATTTTTCAGGAGATTAGAAGTTGATCAGTTTGGTTCTTCAGGCGTTTTCCTTCCTAAAGAACCATTTTGATTAATGTAATTTCTCCATTCTTTTAATGTAATTGAAGTTTATTTTAGATGCTCCATGGTGTAATAGTGAGATATTCTTTTGGGCTAAGGGTGAAGTATGATGATACTATTATGTAAACTTGTATTAAGTTAATATATGGCTTATGAGCTTATGTGTACATGTATGTGGATGAGATGGATATACGTGCTCAGGTTCTGATATTGGGATATGGGTATGTGTTAGTTGTTATAATGCCATGTGGATTATATGTATAGATGGGTTCTACGGGTTTTCGGTGGCCTTATGTCTATCCATGTCCTAGGACCGTCACAGTTGTGAAGTTGGGTTGTGACAAAGTTGGTATCAGAGCATAAGGTTAAGTCTAGTTTAGACTATATGAGTCATAGAGTATGTGAACACCATGGAGCATAGAAAATTTCCTCTATGTCTATTGAGTCATCGTTTATGAGTAAATTCGCGTTACTGCTATGAGTTAATTCTTATTATGTGTTTGTCTTATAGATGCCGCCTAGAAGAGCAAGAGGAAAGGGAAGAGGTAGACCGAGGCGAGATCCTCTTGAGAATGTAAGAGCTCCAGATGTGGCTTTAGATGTCGCTTCCATTCATGAGGAACCACTTGAACCAATAAGGGCTAGACGCCTGGTTCAAGTTGAGGAAGTTCATGTTCCTCCAAGAGATGATGATGACTTAAGGTGTGAGAATGAGGAGCTCTGCCAAGAATTGTTGAAGTTGAGACGGTTAAGGCAACAAGATGCTAATATCGCACCACCGCCTCCACCACCGGTACAAGAGAGAATGTCACCTCCACCGGCTCCTGTGAATGCTCCTATTCCTAGGCATATGGCTAGGAGAGTGATGATGGTGGGGTGAGCATGTATAGCTTTCTGAAGTTGGGACTTCCGGAATTCCATGGGGAGGATGGAGAAGAACACCATGGATTTCTTGAAGCGGTTGAGAAGGTAGTGAGACGACTATCTTATTTCGATGCTAGAGCAATTGACTTAGTAGGACTCTTGCTAAAAGATGATGCTTGGACATGGTTCCAAAGTAATATGGAGAACAGGCTTTATGATGAGATTCCTCCGGCATGGGAACAATTCAAGCAAGAAATGATAGATGAATTCCTGGGGGAAGGAGAAAGAGAAAATCGGATAGCTCAATTTGAGAGATTGAAGCAACAAGACATGACCGTATCCAAGTATGCCAAAGAATTTAACCGGTTGAGTAAGTATGCCTAAAAGGTAGTTCCTACAGAAGCTGCTAAGATTAGAAGGTCCAGACGGGGTTTAATAGCTATTTTGCACAATGCTCTTTGTGCCATTGAGTTTGCTTCCTTGTCCAAGTTGGTTGACAAGGCGAAGCAAATAAAGAGACCAAGAGCAATGAAGATAGAGCTGAAAGAGATCAGAGGAACAAGAACAAGCCTAAGGGCTTCGATAATCAGAGCAGAGGAAGAGGGAGTAGTTCTCAGGTGAAGATAGTTAAGCCTACTGTTTCCACTATGATTCATAGTCATCAAAAGGGGAGTAGTCAGAGTAGAGGATAGACTAGAGCAGTGTCAGTGGCTTCTGCTCTAGTCACTAGTTTTGCTCCTAGATATGAACAACAAAATTACAGCAGGCCTACTTATGCTACATGTGGGCGGAATCATGAAGGAGCATGTCGAAGAAATAGTGGGACTTGTTTCAAGTGCAGGCAAGCAGGGCACTTCATCAAAGGTTGTCCTTTGTGGGGGAGATCAACAGAATGCACCTGCTACATCCCAGCCTATGGTACAGATGATTAGACTGGATACTAGGAGTTTAGAAGGTAGAGGCAGAGGCAGAGGGCAAGGCCAAACACCTAATACTAGTCAAGCTCTAGAGAGGAGAGGTAGAGGCAGAGTATTTGCCTTTAACCAGCAGGAGGCTCGTGCTTCCAATACTACAGTGACAGGTACTCTTCTTATATAAGATGTGCAAGCTAGAGTTTTATTTGATTCGGGTGCTACCCATTCTTTTATTTCTCCATGCTTTGCTAAGAGAGTGAGGAAGGGTAGAGAACTTATGCGTATGAGCATGGTGCTTAAACAACCAGTCCATACCAAGAATCACATCAAATTCTAGTACCTCCAACTCAATCAACTCACATGGAAGCTTCCTCCCATCAATCTCCACCATGCATGAAAGATACACATGTTTCACCTTTATAGTTTCCCCTAAAGGAGTTTATGTTTCAAGGGGATAGAAGTGATGTACCTTCCAACTTGATTTCGGCCATTGGGGCAAGAAGACTTTTAAGGAAGGGGTGTCAAGGATATTTGTCCCATGTAGTTGATTCAAGGGAGACTCCTAATGAGGTACATCAAATACTGATAATTAGTGAGTTTTCGGATGTGTTTCCAGAAGAGTTGGCAAGTTTGCCACTTGAAAGGGAGATTGAGTTCAATGTCGAGCTTCTCCCTTTCCTTCTTACAAGATGGCACCTGTAGAGTTGAAGGAATTGAAAGTTCAGTTGCAAGATCTGTTAGACAAGGGATTTATTAGACCAAGCAGTTCGCCATGGGGTGCACCAGTCTTTTTTGTGAGGAAAAAGGATGGTTCTTTGAGGCTATGTATCAACTATAGGCAGCTGAACAAGATGACTGTCAAGAATAAGTATCCTTTGCCAAGAATAGATGATTTGTTTGATCAATTATAATGAGCAAGTCATTTCTCCAAGATTGATCTCAGATCGAGCTATCATCAACTCATAATCAAGAATGAGGATATATGAAAGACTGCCTTTAGGACGAGATACGGCCACTATGAGTTCACACTGTTACCATTTGGGTTGACCAATGCTCCAGCAGCATTTATAGACTTGATGAATCGAGTGTTCAAGCTATATTTGGATAAGTTTGTCATTGTCTTCATAGATGACTGTGAACCCTAAAATCCGCACCGTCTGAACCCTCAGACATGCGACTAAGCCTCAGAAACTAAAATGAGCGAGAAAGGGCCGAAAAAACCGCCAAATCGGCCCGTCGGAGCCTGGAGGACCGCACAGGGCCCTCCAGGGACCGCACAGAGGCTTGCAGTTCCGCACAGGCCTGTGCGGAACCGCACAGCCCCTGTGCAGTCCATAATTGGCCCTGTGCGGTCCACTTTGCTGTGCGGTCCATTTTCCTCCTGTGCGGTCCTGAATCCTCCGTGTGTGGTTTCAGAAGAGCTGTGTGCGGTTTCGGGCTAAAAACTCTTAATCCCACATCGAAAGAAGACAGAAATCCACCTAGCTGCTCTACCTATATAAACCTACCCTCCCTAACCCATTGAATACACCTCAACTCATTCAAAGCTAGCTAAATCGAGCCTAATTGCTTGAAAGCTAGCCATTTTTTAAGGCTTGGTTTGAAAAGAGTTGCTTTTTAGTTCTAAACTTTGGTTCTTATTTGGTGGTTTGTGGGTTCTCTCAAGCCAGTTCGAGGGAGTCCTACGAGCCGTCCGAGTAGCCATTAGGAGGCTTTTGTTCTGCCGAGATGAGTCAAGGTGGAATTGCGATCCGGTCGCCCGCTCCGTCCATACGTCCCAAAGCGTCATCAAAAGGTATTTATATTCTTCCTTTTTCTTTTATTTATTTATTTGTTTGCTTTCTTTGTTTGCTTT